>WNYA01001904.1:0-55163 GCA_019512145.1 Engystomops pustulosus | reverse complement strand
ATCCACACTTGTAATGCCAAACCTGACACAGTCCCAATTCTTACCTCAATTTTAGAATAGTTTATATTTGTTCTTGAAAGAAAAACCTGTTCATTTTCAATGTTGAATATACCTCCTCATGTAAGGATGTTTGTTCTAGAGCTGTGAATGTGTAATGAAGATATAGAGCTAGAAAGACGGATTGCAACATATTTCACGTGAGTGGGTCCCAGGGTGTAATTAGATGTCATCTGATAAAGATAATGCTATAATATATTAGGTCTCGTAATTACCATGGTGTGTGATCCATGCTGGAGCTGATGCGGCACCTTCTCCACCTTATTTATGTCATCCTCCAAACATTGCTCCCACCTCTTTACATTTTGGATGCAGTGGTGCCATCAGTAGGAAGTTGTCTTCTCCTTCTTGCCGCAAACATATGATTCTCTGCCACTCTTCATTGCTGATGTATTGACGTCAGTGTGGAATTACAAGGTCATGCTGATTTGCTGTCCCCAGGGTTCTGCATAAGCCACAGTCATCTGTCATAGCCTTTGGCATTCTATTAACAGCTTACTGATCTATTTCCAAATATGCTAGCAAAGCAAACATCTGCACCTTTATCCCAATGACCCTACTACAATAACAGACGGTTTAGATGCAGTGCTAAGGGAAATGTATGGCACGGTTAAAATTGGTTGGCATGGTTAGGAACATCCACAGATCAAGTTTTGAAAGCAACTGATTTGTTTAGCTCAAAAATCCATGGACATTGCAGAGACGGCTCTGTAATGTGCTGCCTGGTGGACACATCTCATTGCTTCTCATTAGAGATGGTAGAATTGATTCCCCGGGGTTGAGAGTGCAGGGAATAAGGCTGAGCTTGGAGAATTGGGGGAGAATGGAAGAAGACTAATAATCCATATTCCATTTGTAGCAAATTTAGTTAATTTAGTTAGTTGCCTAGGACTTTAGTGTTTATGTAATTTCCTTAGGATAGGTAAGTGATTAACAGTAGTCTCACCGAACCCACACACCAACCTATCAGCTGTTTCCTGGAGATACCTCCTACAGAACTATTCAACTACAAGCACCGGTCTTGAAGAATAATGTATACTCAGTGCCACTCACTTGAAGGAAGGTGTTCAACAGTGGGTTACTTAATGTGTTTTGTAATGTCTGGGGTGCTGGATATTAGGTAACTTGCCAATATACAGGTATTAAAAGTTCTGCACCGCTTTCTTGATAAGGTAAAGTGAAGCATACAGCACCAAAACAATTTCTCAGGTGTGGTGGTCGGTAATAACCGCAGAATATAAGGGGATAAATGTTTAGATTTGGATCTTCTGAGCCGGGTTGTGGGTATAAAGCGCATCCCTGGCCTCCAAGCACTTACATAGTTTATAGTGCTGTAAAAACAGGGGAATGTAGAATAGGGCCTCTTAAAGAGCACCCTAAAAAGGCATATCAGCAGATATTAAGTGGTTAATCAATGAATTGGGATCAAAGATGGTCCCTTAGACAGAAGAAATGTACCACTATCCATTTCAGCCTTTGATGTTAAAAGGGGAAGACAAGTTTCTTAAATATACTCAGGATAACAAGATAACACATTGGGGGTCATTTACTAAGGGCCCGATTCGAGTTTTTGCGATGGGTTAATATTTCCACGCGATCGGATTGTGGCGTATCAGCGCCGGCATGCACGCGATGGGAATCGGGGGGCGTGGGCGTACGAAAACCCAACGGACTCGGAAAAAACGCCGCATTTAAAAAAGAAAAAGTGTCGCTGGACTCACGCTTACCTGCACTCGGCCCGGCTTGGTGAAGATCAGTGCATTCCGATGAACTTCAGCGCAGCAACTAAGGAACTACCTTAGTGAATCGCCGGAAGACCCGAATTCACCGCAGAGAACACGCGACGGGATCACGAATGGACCGGGTAAGTAATTCTGCCCCATATTCTTATTCACTGTTATTAACAAAAATGCAGCATTTCACAGATATAATTCCAACCTGTCTCTATCAGTCCTGGTGTACACAATTTCAGTTGCCCCTGGTTTCCGACCCTGTAACTTCTGACTTAAGGGTTGACAGCTATCTTGTCTGACGCTGTGGAGCTTAGCTCTTCTCTGCTCCCTGCAGTGGCCCTCCCCCCTGCATTCCAGGAAGTGCTCACACTTATACACACTGACTTCCTACCGGCAAACAACAGCAGCAGGAGAGCTACAAGCTACAGGGAGATAAGTTATTTATCCGGTGGAAGGGGGAGGGGGGCACATCTGATCTGATACTATGAGAGCAAAGATGTAGCAGAGCTAACTGTGTCATTGGGGCTCATTTACTAAGACTGCGCTTCCGTTGGGTTTCCCGAATGCTTCCATTTTGCGCCCAATTGCCCTGGGTTTTTGGTGCACATGATCGGATTGTGGCACATCGGCGCCAGCTTGCATGCAACAGAAATCGGGGGGTGTGCCATCGGACAAACCGCAGAATTTAAAAACAGAATTGTGTCACAAGATCAACCACTCACATGCACCAGGAAGAAGAAGGTGAAGCGACACATGCAGGAAATTGGACACACGACCTTAGTAAATCGCGGCAGACCTGAATCCTCGACGGACAACTCACCACAGGATTGCGACAGGACCGGGTAAGTTAATCTGCCCCATTGTGTGTAATATGCATGTTATGGATCCCATCATCTCATCTCTCTTTCTATGTGTCAGAGGCTAAATAAAAGTGTAGATAAACCCTGTACACTGATAATGTAAGCACATTGTCATTTCACAGCATCTCATAGCACAGTGGAATAATGAAGTGTCTGCTTAGAGAGTCCATGCCCACACTCTGGAATCTTATACTGAGTTATAGGAGCTAAACCAGCAATAAAACTGAGTAATATTGTAAAGTAAGGTATTAAAAATGATTAAATGATTGAAATGTGAGAATTTTCTTTTGTGGGCAAATCCCTTTAACTGAAGCAGGGCACAACCATAATTGCTCTCTGGGGCCCAGCCTATCCCAGTTACACCACTGGTTCAGATATAAGCCATGTTCTTCTGTAGCATAGAATTGGGAAATTATGGAAATGCAAAGATACTAAAAAATTTTGTCATAGATTCAGAAGCTTTGTGTAGTGAGAGCCTCGCTGCGATCGCTGTCTCTCTTGCTGTAATCCTGAACAAGCATTTGGCATTGAGAAGTATTCTGAATGAACACATCGCTTTAAAATAAACCTTCGCATCTGTTCTATATTCCAATTACTAATGCAAAAGAGCACAATTCATGACTGTAGCAGAAATAAATCAAATGTAAGTAGTTTAAAACGTGTGCTGCCTCCTAGTGATACCCACATCACATCTGTTACATTTTGCAAGATCTCAGAAGACAGAGCAGAAAAACTTTTTCCCTCTATTGGGACAATGAATGCGCAGAACATACTAGATGTAGTATTGTAGTATTTGTACTGGATGAACCTAATAGTATTACAGTTATGAAAGACGCAAAAATAAAAGACCAGGGGAGCAACTCTACATGTGTAACCACACTCTCACTATACAGAAGAAAAAAAGCTCTTAAAAATACATAACCTCTAAGAAAATTTCTTCTGTGTCCTATTTTAACAGCCCTTTTTCCTCTTGAGTGAGAGGGTTCCTGAAAATGAGAATTAGAACATCAGACTAATAAGAAGTGGAGGCTAAAGCTTAGATACTCACATACCTAGGTAATAGTTCACTTGATAGTTCAGTTCTATTCAGAAATACATCAATGATACAACAGTTTGTTGGGAGTTAAACTTTAACAACTCCTCCTTATCTGTCTGCACTCTGTACTGATTTATTTTTTAATAAAATACATTACAAAGTTTGTAATATTTCCTCAACGTTAAAGTTCTGATATAATTAGTTATTTTATGTTTAGTTATGCTTTACATTGTATCTTAACTTCAATCTTTCAAGCAAGATGGAATTCAGTTGAGATTTCAGATTATGCAGGAAGGAAGAAGGATGACAAGAATAAGTTGAAGTGGGAGCATATCATAAATACATATTCCCCTTATACTATTGATTTTTGCAAAAAAGATTAGTTAGCATATAATATGTTGGATTAGAAGTATGTGCATTGTGCCACAAGGAAAAAGTATACAGTATTGTCTAATTATGGGGACGTTACAATAACCACCTGTAGGACAAGCCATAGGATTTGCAACCAGCCCCTTTGACCATACCAGTCACCAACTGAAGCTCCAACAAGACGTAGCAACTTAATGGGGTTTTCTCAGCTGGGCATTAACATTTTACTCAATTCATCTTCCTTATACATACACTTCTTCAGGTGGATGTTGTTAAAAAATATGCACCTGTATGAAGATAGTTTCCCATAAATGTAGCCATGTTGTCCCTTAGAAATCAGATGCATGTTCTTGGATATGACCACTGTTGGGGGAGTGTTTGCTAAAAGAAACAAATAGTTTCTGCATATAAAATGTCCAGGAATTTCTGCATGTCACACTGCTATCCTGTGGTAATAAACGCTGAATCAAGGTCATCATGTGCCTAAATAGCACATGTGAGGTCACCGCTGCCAGAAACGAGGGAGGTCATATCCAAGGACAGCTGTTTTGTTTCAAAGGGACAACATGGCCACATTTATGATAAACAATCTTCACACTGGTAGCTTTTTTAACACATCCAATTGGCATGGCAGATGAATAACAATAAATACTCCTTTAATTATCTGTAACTTTCTGTCATCCTGCATCCTTTTGGCAATGGTGTATACCCTTCCATCATCTTGCTGGATTTCCCTTGAAAGAACAAAAGATGACAAAACAGTACAAAATACTCATAAAGAATCTGGGGCTGCTATTACAAGCAGGCAAGTGGTGAGACACAAGTACACTGGACCCTGTATTACATTAACAGCTGCTTTGAGGAACCAGGAATGAGTGTGATGAAGAGCCACGTGTAATCTGTCTTCCACTTGGTATCAGGTGGTATCAGGTGCTAATCAGGGGTGGATTAAGACTGCCATGGGCCCTGGGCTGTATGAATATGATGGCCTGAAAAGTCTGCAACCACTTCTTACATATGGTACTAGAATCAGCTTCTTAGAGAATGGATGGATTATGCATCCCTTCTGCCTGCTATCAATCTGTGGTTTCAGGACCTTTGCAGAACATTTAAATGTCCAGAAATGGCTTTTGTATACATGTGTGTTAAGAACAGATGTACGATGATTTCATGGGTGAAGGTCCTTCTCAGTATAAAATGGGCCATGGGCCCCCTAGAAGGCTTGGGCCCCGGGCTACTGCCCAAACTGCCTATATTATAATACACTAGTGCTGCTGATTTTTAACCCTGAGAAAAACATGCTAGCCACATCACAAGGTGGTTGTATGTTTTATTTTCAGGACAGGTTCTCACAACCAAACAAATTGGCTTCCTCTTACCTTGATCTCCGTCTATGGGATGTTGGCCTTGCCTAATGATGCAGCAATGATGCCACTGAAGAGCAATGACATTACACGGTACCCATACACACATTGTATAATTCATGGTTTAGGATAGGTCCTTTAAATAGACCTTTGCTTTCTTTAGACCATTTTCGTTATGGCTAATTGAAGGAGGTTATGGATGGGGGTTTCTCTTTTAATTGTGTGTTTGACAACGTGTTTAAAACTTAAGGCAAGGTCCAGTACATTACAGTAAGTCATATTCTCTTCTATGGCTTAGTAAAAATCCTTAATTTCGTTTACTGCTCTTCTCATTGCTCTTGTCTTTTAAGAAAACGAATGGGCAGTGATGAGCCTTCTGTATGGATTTTCGGAGGAAGTCGAGGCTCATTGGTTTATATTTGTCTTAAATATAAAAATGGCTCTGCAACAAAATGATTTTTACTTCCTAAACAGAATGTCACAGTGGCTTGTTTAAGTGAAATCTGCTGTAGCATGAAATGGAAATAACAAAACTGGGTGATTGAAGAATAACATCTAGATTAAAATGTGTCTAGAGCTGGAGGAAGGGAAACGCTCTCACTAGCGGAGTTTTATCCTTGCGTATATTTTAGGATATTACACATTTGTTTTCCTGCTATGTTGAATATAATTTTGCAAAACAGATGCAAAAGAGTTGTCATTTGCCTTAGTAAATAATGGTGTTATTCCCCCGATCCTCTATTTAATTCAATTGGGGTACCATTAGGTTATGTTACACAACAGATGGGCCTTTGCCATGGTAAATAATAAACGCTATAGTAGGGCTCCTACACAAAGCCATAAAATAAGAATTTGCAGAACCTTCGAATTATCACTTAGTATCAGAATCCTGTATGAGTAGCGGGAATGCCACTTTTAACTATAGCCTCATAGCTGTCATTGGAGTCCAGCTGTGCTTAGATAAACTGATTGGACTTGATTAGAAAAGGCACATATAAGAACTTAGAGCTCAAAGTGCATTTCAGAGCAAATGAGAATCATGAGGTCTATGGAAATGCCCAAGAAGCTTGGAGACAGAAATGTGGCAAGGCACAGATCTGGCCAAGGTTACAAAATAATTTCTCCAGCATTTTCGAGAATCCTCAGAGCACAATAGCAGCATAATATTTAAGTGGAAGAAGTTTGTGAAAACCACAACTCTTCCTCAACCTGACCATGTAGCAAAAATAAGCAATCATGGGAGAAGAGCCTTGGTGAGAGAGGGAAACAGAACAATGCCTACTTGTGCTTATCACTCTTTCCATTTATGTTATGAAAGTGGTTGACAAAAATCTTTCTTACCAGAGGTGAAGTGGGCAGAGACTGTCTGTCTGTCTATGCACTAAAGCTGAGGCCAGTTAGCTTGCCCACAGATCCCATGATGCCTTGTATTCTCTCTCAAAGTAATTTGGTTTCCCAAAAGTTAATCCCCCGAACACTGCACAGTGCACAAACAGGATGTATATGGTAACAGCCTGGCAGCTTCCATTACATGGAGGAGCTGGGAACATGTAATGAGTGGTAGAAATCATAAGTAAACCGTTTCATAAAGTGTATAGCCTGTGTGAGCACTAAGGGTTAATAGCTTATCTGCACAGTACACAAAGTGCTGAGGGGGAGGGAAGCAGCATGAGGTGCAGAGAGAGACAGAGAAATTTCTGTAGAATCACAGACTGGGCTGGAGGGACTGATAGGGAACAGGGGAGATGTTGTAACTGCCTATTCTGTAAAGGAGACATCTATATCCACTGTCTTGAACATATTCAGATTGTTATAGGTGCTGTAGAGTTCAAGTTAGAGATATTATAGGAAAAAAGTGTCTCTTCAGATCATTTGCATAAGATTTTAGATTTGTTTTTTGAAGGTAAAGGGACATTTTTTTTTTACATAAAAGAGGGAATGCTGAAAAGGATATTTCATACCCTAGCTGCCAGTGATGTTGGTTAAATGATGAACATGCTGCTGACAAGTTCCCTATTAGTTTGATCCAGTAGAACATTTGGGCTTTCAGGATTTGCGCCGCTGGGACAGATATTTAACTGGGGATTTTGTTGCACCTGAACGGATTGTGGCGCAGCTGCGCTGGCTTTCATGCCACAGAAATCGGGGGCGTGGCCGTCGGATGATCTGACTGATTTGGACTGAAAGTGGGATTTAAGATTCAAATTGTGTCGCAAGACAATGCACCTAAATACACCGGGAAGAGGAAGGTGAACTCCAGCGGACCTAAGTGGGGAAGCGACACATGCAGGATATCGGACGCAAGATCTTAGTGAATCACACCACAGTGCATTATCTTCGGTCACTCCGTATTTTGTGAACTCCTCCGGACGGGTAAGTAAATGTGCCCCACTGTATCCAGTTGGATTTGGAAGCTCTTTCTTCTGACTGGAGAGTACATGCATGCTAGGTTCAGTTAAGTGTGGAGGTATTCTGAATAAGGTGAACAGGGGTAAAGCTATTGTGGGAAGATAGAAATCTCATACTAGGAATGTCAGTAGATGTGACGACTTCTATGTGTATGGGGCTTTAACGCTGTCAGAAACACAAATCCGGTCTCCATCCAACACCAAATCTATATCTCTCCGATTGCCAAGGGCTTTTAATAAAACATCATATTTACATTTAGAAAAATGTTGTTTTAGATTTTTTTTCCCATAAAACTTTGGATGAAGTTTATTGTAGCTGTCCCGGTATCATAGAATTTGCAGCACACTGACCCATTCGTACTGTAAATCTCTTGCTTCTGTACGAACCTTGTTGCCTGTCAGACCTACTTTCTCGAGCCGTCATTTGAATGTTTCTAGTTTGTCCAGAGGGAAATCATTCAGAAGTAGTAAAATAAAGCAAAGTGGCAGCTTGTTGTTACCTTGTTGCTTCAAGGAATTTAGGGTTTCATTTGGTTGGGAGTTAGTTCTGTGATAATAATGCAATATGGCATAATATCAATAGCTTGTGTGTGGATGTTCTACAGGGAGGCAGCTAAGATGTTCTGCTAGCAATAAAATATTCCCTTTCTACTCAGCTTTAAAACCGTTTATGAGGACCTGCCAGTGTATTAATAAGTAATAAGGGAATCATATCTATGTACATAAAAAGGCTCAACCGTGAAATGTACCTTTACAAATAATAGGAATTTGTTACAAGGGCAAAGATAACATAACGTGTGTCTGAACTTGTGGAGGGGAGTCATATCCTTTTTCATATTGGTTGGATGTTTTCTCCAAAAAGTGATTAATTAGTTAACAAGGGATGGGATAAATTGGGCTATGAAAAGGTCATAGTAGCAGATACCTGGGACCATAATGGGGGCTCATTTCCATTTCCGCTAGTTTTCCTGACACATTGCTCCTGCAAGGACTGAGAGGTATAGGGTTCATTGGCGCTGCAATGAGTTGGAACGAATGGACCGAAAAAATGTTTATCTATTCAAGCCTATAGGTAAAATAGGAGCTTTTCCATTCCATCAAAGGCCAGATAATCAAAGGGCACATATACACTCAGACTTTACCATGTTAGTGTATAGTTTTACTATTTTGCCTTAGGAGTCAGGATTCTGCAGGATTGGCTCAGTGGATCTAAATAGAGATGAGCGAGCACTAAAATGCTCGAGTGCTCGTTATTCGAGACAAACTTTTCCCGATGCTCGAGTGCTCATATCGAATAACGAACCCCATTGAAGTCAATGGGAGACTTGAGCATTTTTCACTGAAAGAACACATTGAAAGAAGAACACTAAAGAAGAACACATTGCAGATGTTTCCATACATCTGCAATGTGTTCTTCACACATATTGTTCTTCATATACTATTGTGAAGAAGTTAGAAGATGTACGCGAACATCTGCAATGTGTTCTTCACTGTGTTATTCACTGTGTTTTCTTAAGTAAATGCTCGATCTCGAGCAGGGGAAATACTCGTCCGAGCAATGAGCCGTTTCAAGTATGCTAATACTTGAACGAGCATCAAGCTTGGACAAGTATATTCGCTCATCTCTAAATCCAAACCATTTAAGTAACTCCTACCAGGGGAGAATTGAGACTGGCATGTGCCCTGGGCTTTGTGAATATTATAACCCCCCACTAGGTAGTGGTTTCATGAACTTTGGAGGACCTTTAAAGGTCCTGAAATAGCTCTTGTGTACATGTGTATTGAGAACACGAACAGATGTACAAGGATTTCATGGGTGAAGATCCTTCTGAGTATAAATTTGGTGGGTGGTTGGGTCGCTATGGGTCCCCTAGAAGGTTTTGGCCTCGGATTACTGCCCAAACAGCCAAGTTATAGTCCAACAGGGCCAGTGCCAACACCCGACATACCTGGGCAAGTGCCACAACTCTTTCCTGTCCAGGGGACCCTGGAGGGAAGCTGCAATGCTAATCTGAATTTCTTCTATTTCTTTCAACTGGATGCCGATACAAATAAAAGCCGTGGCAAAACCTTTAGCAACATGTTACTGCTTAATTTGCCATGTTGGCACTTTGCATTTAAATAAGTGGGGTTTGGTTGTAGTTTGGGCACTCGGTCTCTAAAAGGTTCGCCATCACTGACCTACAGCCTCTGCATAAAAAACAAGATGGGCAGCACCGTGGCTAAGTGGGAGCACGGAGAGAGGTGAGTATCACCCCTCCAAACCATATGTAAAACAATGAAATCCCAGACAACCCCTTTAATGATTTTTATCTCCTAATTTCCCTGCAAAATGTCCTTTAAAAAATTACACTGAATTAACATTTAATTTATTTCATTACACTTTAAATACAATTCTAACGTTTGCATTCAAAACTTAACACGTTCTTAAGGTCTACCAAGTTCTATGACATATATTTATGTCTATTTGTTTCCTGGGAATTTTAATCCTGATATATATTGCCCAGAACATTACCGGTATCTGTAAAATAGGGATAAAGTATATAGTCACCAATATTTTTGTCATCTAAGTAATAGCAATACTGTGCATGAGCTTTCCAACAGCTAAAATCAGTGTCATTTTCCCGAATAAAAGCTGTGATTTTTTTCTCTAACTCGGCAGATGTTTTATGGACAAGCAGCGAATATTTTGAACATAAATTCAGCTTAATGCATTGACAAATGACTCCGAACATGCCTTGCATCCTTATTCCATATCAAGATTTAGGGGCTTAGCGTGACATTTATGGGGATGCCTGCAGTATTGTTCATATTGTGTGGTGTAAATTAAGCCCCTTGGTATCTCCAGAGTCTTTGTCTAGATTTATAAAGCAGTGAGTAGAAAATCTCCGGTCAGATAAAATCTCTACAATCCATTTTATTCCATGGAACTGATGCATCCATCTCTTGAAAAGTCTTGCCCTTTATATATTAGTGGCTTAGTATTTTGTATTTGTCTCGGACATTTGTGATAAGTTTTTAGGTTCAGTTGATAACATTTTAACCCTTTTTATGGCTGTGCGGATGTACTAGAGATGCAGGGGCGTAATTGGGAGAGGCAGGGCCCCATAGCAGGTTTCTGGATGGGGCCCTCTTCGCACATAAAAAATATACATATTTTATACTCTCAAATTACAATCACACATTATTCACTCATGCGCACACATATAAAGCATATACGCACACATACAGTGCCATATACAAAAGTACAACATATATACACATATATAGAGTATATACATCAGACTGTTCACCGAGGATGAACTCTGCCGCGATTCACGTAGCTTGTGCGCACAATTTCCTGCTTGTGTTGCTTCCCCGCTCAGATTCGCCGGAGTTCACCTTCCTCTTCCCAATGCATGTAAGTGCTTGGCTTGCGACACAAATTGAAATTTTAAATCCAGCGCTTAGTACGAATCCGTCGGATCGTCTGATGGCCCGCCCCATATTTCCGTTGCATGAAAGCCGGTGCCGTGCGCCAAAATCTGATCACGTGCGACACAATCCCTGGCGCAATCCCCAAAAGGTCGGAAAATCCGATGAAAATGCAGCCGTGACACCCTTAGTAAATAAGCCCCATAATGTCATTTACAAAGGTAAAGCATATGTACGCACATACAGTATATATACACACCATACACTGTATACACATATACATCTCATATATGTTATATACATAATATGCTTTTGTATGAGATCTGATGACGCCCCCCCTGACAATGCGGGCCCCATAGCAGTTGCTATGGCTGCTACCGCTGTAGTTATGTTCCTGTAGAGATGCAAGGAGTAACTATAAATTCTAATAGTAATGTATGTTATTTGGTGAAAATAATTTAGTTAACACAATAATGTGCAAACAACAACTGAAACTCAAAAAACACTATTGGAAGAAGTGGCACACGCTAGGACACACTATATTAAAGGTTTATTAAAGGCACTGAGCCGGGGTTACAATGTGACATGTCGGACAGGGAAGTCTCTTATTTTGGTTCACTCCCATTGGTGTCCACTTACCAACTAAAGTTGTTCCAGCTATTGACACACTGGTATAGGTCTCGTGTAGCACTTAATCTAACCCCCACCTGGTGTATACAGGAGATACAATCGATGAGTAGGATGATATTCCCATATTTTGTACTATAGTCCAAGACTTCTGCGTACAAGATGCACGCTCTATGGGGCAGATTTACTTACCCGGCCCATTCGCGATCCAGCGGCGCGTTCTCTGTGCTGGATTCGGGTCCGGCCGGGAATTATGATGGTAGTTCCTCCGCCGTCCACCAGGTGGCGCTGCTGCGCTGAAGTCCGCTGGAATGCCTCAAAATACACCGGCCTATCCTTGATGAAGGTGAGTGAAATTTTCGCGACACAATTTTTTTCTTAAATGCTGGGTTTTTCCGAATCCGTCGGGTTTTCGCTCGGCCACGCCCCCACGATTTCCGTCGCGCGCATGCCGGCCCGATGCGCCACAATCCGATCGCGTGCGCCAAAATCCCGGGGCAATTCAGGTACAATCGGTGCAAATCGGAAATATTCGGGTAACACGCCGGGAAAACGTGAATCGGGCCCTTAGTAAATGACCCCCTATATGTGCCTCCCTGAACAGATTGAACAGATTCTGGCCTGGGAGTACAAATCGAAGACAAGGTTTTTTGTTTTTTTTTTAACTTGTTTTTATTTATTTTTTCATAAACATACATATAATATTCCAACATAAAAATTTGTACATTGGTATTCTTGTCTTAGCCAAAGCAGGTTGTTTTAATTTTATTTACAATCCATCACCTTGAGTCTTGTGGCTTGATTTCTCTCTGCTTTGGTACAGGTTTAGTTTGCATAGATATGTTCTGTATGTTAAAGCTGGCATTAATAATACAATCGAATATTATATTGCATATCATTCAAAGGCATATTGGACATAGGTTAACATGTAAACCGTCGTAAAAAGACAAAAACAGTAACCATAACAACAGTGACCTTATGAAAAATACATACCTTATATACTCGAGTATAAGCCTAGTTTTTCAGCACAAAAAATGTGCTGGAAAACCCAAACTCGGCTTATACTCGAGTCAAAAAATAAATATATCTAAACTCACCTTTCCGGCGACCCCTGTATATCTTCTGTGCGATCTGTCCGGCAGCGGCAGCAGGCTATATACACTGGGGCAGCGACACATTTTTTTTTTAAATGCGGCGGTTTTTCCGAATCCGTCGGGTTTTTAGTTCGGCCATGCCCCCCCATTTCTGTTGGGTGCATACCGGCGCCGATGCGCCACAATCCGATCGCGTGCGGCAAAATCCCGATACTCGAACGAGCATCAAGCTTGGACAAGTATACTCGCTCATCTCTAAATCTAAACCATTTAAGTAACCCCTACCAGGGGAGGATTGAGACTAGCATGTGCCCTGGGCTTTGTGAATATTATAACCCCCCCACTAGGTAGTGGTTTCATGAACTTTGGAGGACCTTTAAAGGTCCTGAAATGGCTCTTGTGTACATGTGTATTGAGAACACGAACAGATGTACAAGGATTTCATGGGTGAAGATCCTTCTGAGTATTGGTGGGTGGTTGGGTCGCTATGGGTCCTCTAGAAGGTTTTGGCCTCGGATTACTGCCCAAACAGCCATGTTATAGTCCAACAGGGCCAGTGCCAACACCCGACATACCTGGGCAAGTGACACAACTCTTTCCTGTCCAGGGGACCCTGGAGGGAAGCTGCAATGCTAATCTGAATTTCTTCTATTTCTTTCAACTGGATGCCGATACAAATAAAAGCCGTGGCAAAACCTTTAGCAACATGTTACTGCTTAATTTGCCATGTTGGCACTTTGCATTTAAATAAGTGGGGTTTGGTTGTAGTTAGGGCACTCGGTCTCTAAAAGGTTCGCCATCACTGACCTACAGCCTCTGCATAAAAAACAAGATGGGCAGCACCGTGGCTAAGTGGGAGCACGGAGAGAGGTGAGTATCACCCCTCCAAACCATATGTAAAACAATGAAATCCCAGACAACCCCTTTAATGATTTTTATCTCCTAATTTCCCTGCAAAATGTCCTTTAAAAAATTACACTGAATTAACATTTAATTTATTTCATTACACTTTAAATACAATTCTAACGTTTGCATTCAAAACTTAACACATTCTTAAGGTCTACCAAATTCTATGACCTATATTTATGTCTATTTGTTTCCTGGGAATTTTAATCCTGATATATATTGCCCAGAACATTACCGGTATCTGTAAAATAAGGATAAAGTATATAGTCGCCAATATTTTTGTCATCTAAGTAATAGCAGTACTGTGCATGAGCTTTCCAACAGCTAAAATCAGTGTCATTTTCCCGAATAAAAGCTGTGATTTTTTTCTCTAACTCGGCAGATGTTTTATGGACAAGCAGCGAATATTTTGAACATAAATTCAGCTTAATGCATTGACAAATGACTCCGAACATGCCTTGCATCCTTATTCCATATCAAGATTTAGGGGCTTAGCGTGACATTTATGGGGATGCCTGCAGTATTGTTCATATTGTGTGGTGTAAATTAAGCCCCTTGGTATCTCCAGAGTCTTTGTCTAGATTTATAAAGCAGTGAGTAGAAAATCTCCAGTCAGATAAAATCTCTACAATCCATTTTATTCCATGGAACTGATGCATCCATCTCTCGAAAAGTCTTGCCCTTTATATATTAGTGGCTTAGTATTTTGTATTTGTCTCGGACATTTGTGATAAGTTTTTAGGTTCAGTTGATAACATTTTAACCCTTTTTATGGCTGTGCGGATGTACTAGAGATGCAGGGACGTAATTGGGAGAGGCAGGGCCCCATAGCAGGTTTCTGGATGGGGCCCTCTTCCCACATAAAAAATATACATATTTTATACTCTCAAATTACAATCACACAATATTCACTCATGCGCACACATATAAAGCATATACGCACACATACAGTGCCATATACAAATGTACAACATATATACACATATATAGAGTATATACATCAGACTGTTCACCGAGGATGAACTCTGCCGCGATTCACGTAGCTCGTGCGCACAATTTCCTGCTTGTGTTGCTTCCCCGCTCAGATTCGCCGGAGTTCACCTTCCTCTTCCCAATGCATGTAAGTGCTTGGCTTGCGACACAAATTGAAATTTTAAATCCAGCGCTTAGTACGAATCCGTCGGATCGTCCGATGGCCCGTCCCATATTTCCGTTGCATGAAAGACGGTGCCGTGCGCCAAAATTCGATCACGTGCGACACAATCCCCGGCGCAATCCCCAAAAGGTTGGAAAATCCGATGAAAATGCAGCCGTGAGACCCTTAGTAAATAAGCCCCATAATGTCATTTACAAAGGTAAAGCATATGTACGCACATACAGTATATATACACACCATACACTGTATACACATATACATCTCATATATGTTATATACATAATATGCTTTTGTATGAGATCTGATGACGGCCCCCCTGACAATGCGGGCCCCATAGCAGTTGCTATGGCTGCTACCGCTGTAGTTATGTTCCTGTAGAGATGCAAGGAGTAACTATAAATTCTAATAGTAATGTATGTTATTTGGTGAAAATAATTTAGTTAACACAATAATGTGCAAACAACAACTGAAACTCAAAAAACACTATTGGAAGAAGTGGCACACGCTAGGACACACTATATTAAAGGTTTATTAACCCCTTCACGCTCCGTGGCGGATATATCCGCCACGGAGCGCAGTGACTTAGCGCTCAGTGGCGGATATATCCGCCACGGCGCTTATGCCGGCTCGGCTCTGGATCAGAGCCGAACCGGCATCGGGAGACACGGGGTGCCGGCTGTAACTAATAGCCGGCACCCCAGTGTAACACCCGCGATCGGAGTTGTCTCCGATCGCGGGTGCTTAACCCGTTAAATGCCGCGGTCAGCGCAACCGCGGCATCTAACATGCATCTGGGGGATCTTTCCCCCACGATCGGCCCCCCCGAACCGTTTTCGGGGGGCGCCGATCGTTGCTATAGTAACTCTGGGGTCCGATCTGGACCCCAGAGTTACCTGCAAGAACTGCCAGTAAGATGGCGTCTGTGACGTCATCTTACTGGCACAGTGCCAGCCTATGCAAGTGTATAGGCTGACACTGCTAATATCCTGCAATACATGAGTATTGCAGAATATTATCATGAAGAAGCAATCAGATGATTGCTTCTTCATGTCCCATGGTATAAAAGTGAAAAAGTTAAAAAAAAAAAGTTATTCAATAAAAAAATAAAGTCATAAATCACTAAAAATGCCCCAAACTCCCAAAACATATAAAGAGACATATAACTAAAAAAAAAGTCTAAATCATAACACAAACCCCACCCCCCTTTCCCTAGAACAGATATAAAACATAATAAACAGTAAAAATCACAAACATATTAGGTATTGTCGCGTCCCAACATGCCCGATCTATCAAAATATAAAAACGGTTACGGGTGGCGGTGACCTCCGAGGCAGGAAATAGCGCCCAAATGTCCGAAATGCGACTTTTACACCTTTTTACATAACATAAAAAATGTAATAAAAAATGATAAAAATGTCGCACAGACCTCAAAATGATAGCAATGAAAACGTTGCCTCATTTAGCAAAAAATGACCCCTCACACATCTCCGTGCGCCAAAGTATGAAAAAGTTATTAGCGTCAGAAAATGGCAAAAAATTTTTTTTCTTTTTTGTACACATTCGTTTAATTTTTTAAAATGTATTAAAACACAATAAAACCTATATAAATTTGGTATCACCACGACCGCACCGAACCAAAGAATAAAGTAGGTATGTTATTTGGAGCGAAGAGTGAAATTCGTAAAAACTAAGCCCACAAGAACGCTTTTAATTTTTCCACATTTGGAATTTTTTTTCAGCTTCGCAGTACACGGCATGTTAAAATAAATAACATCACAGGAAAGTAAAATTTGTTACGCACAAAATAAGCCCTCACACAGGTCTGTACACGTAAAAATGAAAAAGTTATGGATTTTTGAAGTTGGAGAGTGAGAAATGAGCCGAAAAACCCTGCGTCCTTAAGGGGTTAAAAATAGTTCATTGTGAAACATTCCCTTAAATCAATTATCACATACTATATTGTGTTTTTTAACACAAATGCCCTGACAAGAAATGAAGGTCACTGTAATTTTCCTAAAAGGTTCAGAGGTATTATGTATTGGTTGTGGATGGAATGATCATTAGTCTAAATGTCAGCACAGTCTATAATGTAACACTAAGTAAGATATTTACATCATATGTGCCGAAAAGCTGCTAAGCCCCTTGTACTCGGTAATCAATCACTGTCAGAATAACAGTCCATAGAAGTACAATGTAGGGTCGAGACATTATGGATTATAAACCCAGAGACGTGGTATGGACAACTTTTCTTTTCATGCTCGTAGCAAGAAGCAACAAGGAAAGATTTATCAGAAGGTTCATTTTTAAAATAAGTTGGAGCCTGATTAATATATTTATCAAACGTAGCATGAAGTAAAAAAAAAAAAATTACCGTTTCTGTTCTTTGATGTTACTTCACTTTCCTCATAACACTACCTATTGGAGTGCAATTGCCTTCATGGCCACTATACAATGGATGGAGCTGCCTGCTTCCAGTCTTATACACTAATTCTGTTGCTGAGATGCTTATATCATGTGATTATGAGGGCGACACTTGTCAGTCCCCTTCTCTTCTCATATGTGTGACTGCTGCTAAGGATAACTTATTAATCTTTAATGCTAGAAAAAAAAAAAACATTAAATGGAACCTGTCCACCGCCCATGGACCGCCTCATTTTCACTATAGACGTTACAAAGCCCATGACACCTGCAGTGCAAATCTGCTTTTCTGCCTTCTCTAACATTTGCATTACAATAAGTGTGTGTATTAATTTACCTTGCACCCTGACAGAATCCTCCATTAATCCCAGGGGTTGGGCTTTTGATTTGGAAAAAATAACACAGGACATGTCTGTGCTGCTCACTCCTCAGCTCTCAGCCCCCCACCTTTGTCGCCTGTACAGCTCCTCCCTCCTGCGCCTTCACAGAGCTTTTAAATGCATAAAGAGGATTCTGTCAGGGGGCAAGGTAAGTTAAACACACAATTATATTGCAATGCAAATGCTTAGAAAAGAAAAAAAATATATAATTGCAATGCATCTGTAATGGACTCCTATTTAATGTTTATTTAATTTAGTAATATTAAGGGATTTACTGACCCTATGGGCCAGATTTACTACCCGGTCCATTCGCGATCCAGCGGCGTTTCTCTGCAATGGATCGGGCCCGGCCGGGATTCACTAAGGTAGTTCCTCTGATATCCACCAGGTGGCGCTGCTGCGCTGAAGTCCGCCGAGGCCCGCCGGAGTGCACTGAAGTACACCGACATATTCCTGGTGAAGGTAAGCGTGAGTACCGTGACACTTTTTAAAAAAAAATGCGGCGGTTTTTCTGAATCCGTCAGGTTTTCATTCGGCCAGGTCCCCCGATTTACGTCGCGTGCATGCCAGCGCCGATGGCGCCACATCACCCGGGGCAATCAGGGAATTCAACGACGCAAATTGGAAATATTCGGGTAACACGTCGGAAAACGCGAATTGGGCCCTTAGTAAATGACCCCTATGTGTCTAGTTAACCTGTCAATAATTCAGAGGATCCAAAGATCGCTATAGTCAAAGCTGGAGGCAGACAGAGCCGAAAGAATGTATCAGCTCTATGGCAGCACTGAGACTCAGTTCCCATTTATTCCTATGATAGCTGTGACTACGTGGCAGGATCCACACTACACAACAAAATTGTCTCAAGCTCCTTCGGAAGTGTTGACCGCAATCAGCAAGTTTCAAGAAATATGAGCCTGTGCTTCCAACAACCTCTATACCTGCCACTTTCCGGCCCTGCACTAAACCATAGGCAACATCTGGGGCAGTGTTCCTATTCTAGATAAGTGCACAGTTATGAAAGAGCAATGAACAGGCACAAAACAAAAAGGCAAAGTCTAACAAACCAGGTCAAACCATGGTGGTGAGGTACAATATCATAAGGCAGAAGAGAGTCAAGGTTCAGGCAAAAGGTGAGAATCACAGCATAGCATCAGATAATTTCCTATGCAGCCGAAAAGACAAAGGTAATAACAGATGCTGGTAAGATGAACAAGCGAATATAATATGGAGCATCTGGAGACCTCCTGGAAAAACACATATAAATGGAACCTCAGTTATTTTTATTAAATTGTTATTTTACTAAAGATTTATAATATGTAAGTATACAAAAACCATTTCAAATCATTTCAGCTCAATCAAAACTATTTTCATCCAAGAAAAGTCAGCGGTTTGGAAATGTATTTTATTCCATAAATGATTAACATAATTTAAAAACAATTTTGTTGCTTTCTAAAATCTTCTTGTGTTCGGATTTTGACAGAAACATTAATCATAAATATTACAAATCTGTGGTGCATTTTTATGTTGAAAAGAGTTACTGAATTACCTTAGCACAGTGACAGGAGCTAAATTTCAGCACCTATGTTTACCATGAAGCAGCACTTGTCAAAAACGTTGTCCAGCAGGCCTCATTCACATAAATGTATGGGGTCCCGTCATCCAGATGGATAATGGCCCCTATAGAGCACTTTCGCACCCGGTCATAGACCGGTGAGCACACACTGCCTCATCGCACCGTAACTGGGCCAGGCGTAATATCGGACATGTCCTCTACTATGCTGTATTAAGGCGATGGCCGCTTAGATTTCAATGGGTTTCTCCTACACTCAGCTTTATACTCGCCTGCGCCATTCATGTGAATGAGGCCTAATACTGTACGGCACAAGTTATCTCCAAGCAGTACCAAACAAATGTCAAAATAGCTCCAAAGAGAACCAAATACGACAAAATAACTCCCCCCAAAGTAGTAAATGCAATCTATATGGCAACACCAATGGAAACAGCATTGTCCCCAAACCAGCAGAATTGTCCTTCTTCCCCAAACCAGCAGCATTGTTCTTCTTCCCCAGACCAGTAACAGCATTATACACCTTTCCTAAACCAGTAGCACCAATGTCCCGTTCCCCATTGTAGAGGTCCAATGACTTACTGACTCACTATGAAACAGCATGGTAGGTCTAGCTCTGCTTATAGTTGGATCCACATCAGTGAGACCTCAGTATGACATCAGTATGATCTCAGCATGACATCAGTGAGACCTCAGTATGATATCAGTATGATCTCAGCATGACATCAGTATGACCTCAGCATGACATCAGTATGACTTCAGCATGACATCAGTATGATCTCAGCGTGACATCAGTATGACCTCAGCATGACATCAGTATGACCTCAGCATGACATCAGTATGTACTTCAGCATGATACATGATGACCTCAGTATGACTTCAGCATGACATCAGTATGCTTCAGCATACATCAGTATGACTTCAGCATGACATTCAGCTGGACATCAGTAGACCTCAGCATGACATCATATGACTCAGCATGACACAGTATGATTCAGCAGACTCAGCATACATCAGTATGACTTCAGCATATATCAGAATGACCTCAGTATACATCAGTATGACTTCAGCATGATATCATATGACCTCAGTATGACCGTCAGCATGACCTCAGTATGCCTCACATGACATCAGTAGCTGATCTCAGCATGACATCAGATGACTTCAGCATGAATATCATATGACCTCAGTTGACTTCAGCATGACCTCTAGCATGACCTCAGCAAGACATCAGTATGACTTCAGCATACATCAGTATGACCTCAGCATGACATAAGTATGACTTCAGCATGACATCAGTATGATCTCAGCGACATCATTATGACTTCAGCAGACATCAGCACCTCAGCAATTACATAGTAGACTTCAGCAGACATCAGTATGATCTCAGCATGACATCAGTATGACTTCAGCATGACACTCAGTAACGGATCTCAGCATGACATCAGTATGACTTCAGCATGACATCAGCAGACATCAGTATGACTTCAGCATGACATCAGTATAACCTCATCATACAATCATATGACTTCATCAGATGACATCAGTATGACTCAGCATGACATCAGTAATGACTCAGCATGACATCATAGAATCTCAGCATGACATCAGTATGACTTCATGACATCAGTATGACTTCAGCATGACATCAGTATGACCAGCATGACATCAGTATGACTTCAGCATGACATCAGTATGACCTCATCATTGACACTCAGTATGACATCATTGACTCTGCATGACATCAGTATGACTCATCACATGACATCATATGACTCTCATGACATCAGTATGACTTATCAGCATGACATCAGACATGACTTCAGCATGACTCAGTCATGACCTCAGCTATGACTTCAGCATGACATCAGTATGACTCAGTATGACCTCAGCATGACATCAGTAATGACCCTCAGCATGACATCATATGACTTCAGCATGACTCAGTATGACTTTCACATGACATCATATGAATTCAGCATGACCTCAGCATGACATCATATGACTTCAGCATGACCTCAGCATGACATCAGTAATGACCTTCAGCCATGACCTATGATATGACCTACAGCAGTGACATCAGTATGACTTCAGCTGACCTCAGCATGACATCAGTATGACTCACATGATATCGTACACCTCAGTATGCCTCGTCAGCATGACATCAGTATGACTGCATCAATGACATCAGTAATGATTCAGCATGACCCTCATCATGACATCAGTATGACTTCAGCATGACCTCAGCATGACATCAGAAGACCTCACAGACATAAGTATGACTTCAGCATGACATCAGTATGACTTCAGCTCACTCATTGAATTAGCATGACCTCACTGACATCAGTATGACTTCAGCATGACTCATGCATGACATCATATGACCTCAACATGACTAGTATGACTCAGCATGACATCAGTATGACTTCAGCATGGACTCAGCATGACATCAGTATGACTTCAGCATGATATATCAGTATGACCTCAGTATGACCTCAGCATGAACCTCAGCATGACATCAGTATGACTTCATCAGCATGACTCAGCATGACACAGTATGATTCAGCAGTGACATCAGTATGACCCTCAGCATGACATCAGTATGACTTCAGCATGACTCAAGTATGACCTCAGCATGACATCACTATGACTCAGCATGACATCAGTATGACTTCAGCATGACTTCAGCATGACCTCAGCATGACATCAGTATGACTTCAGCATGACATCAGTATGATCTCAGCATGACATCAGTATGACTTCAGCATGACATCAGTATGACTTCAGCATGACATCAGTATGATATCAGCATGACATCAGTATGACCTCAGCATGACATCAGTATGACTTCAGCATGACATCAGTATGATCTCAGCATGACATCAGTATGACCTCAGCATGACATCAGTATGACTTCAGCATGACATCAGTATGACTCAGCAGGAACATCAGTATGACCTCCAGGCATGACTCTCAGTATGCCTTCAGCATGAAGGACTTCAAGCAGTGACCTCAGCATGACATCAGTATGACTTCACATGACATCAGTAATGATCTCAGCAATGACATCAATGACTTCAGCATGAAGACATCAGTATGATCTGCACAGCATGACATCAGTATGACTTCACATGACATCAGTAAGACATTTGTCACGACTCAGTATGATCTCAGCATGACATCCTTAATGACTTCAGCATGATCAGTATGACATCAGTATGACTTCACATGACTTCAGCATGGACCTCAGCAGACATGATGACTTAGCAATGACAGTGCATATGATCTCAGCATGACATCAGTATGACTTCAGCATGACATCAGTATGATCTCAGCATGACATCAGTATGACTTCAGCATGACATCAGTATGACTTCAGCATGACATCAGTATGATCTCAGCATGACATCAGTATGACTTCAGCATGACGTCAGTATGACATCAGTTGGACTTCAGCACTTGACATCAGTATGACCTCACCATGACATCATCTGACTCAGCCAGCATCATATTACTTCACATGATATCATTATGATCTCATGCATGACATCAGTATACTTCAGCATGAATCATAACTCTGCATAACACATACTGACTTCAGCATGACATCAGTATGACTTCAGTCGATGACCATCACATATGATCTCAGCAATGACATCAGTATGACTTTCAGCATGACATCATCATGACATCAGTATGACATCAGTATGACTTCATCACGCATCATCAGTAATGATCTCAGCATTACATCAGTATGAACCTCAAGCATGACATCAGTATGACTTCACATGATATCAGTATGACTCAGCATGACATCAGTATGACCTCACAATGACATCAGTATGACCTCAGCATTACATCAGTATGACTTCAACATGACTCAGTATGACTTCAGCATGATACATTATACTTTCACATGACATCAGCATGACATCAGTATGACTTCAGCATGACATCATATAATTCAGCATGACCTCAGTCATGACACAGTATGACTTCAGCATGACCTCAGCATGACATAGTATGACCTCAGCATGACATACAGTATGACTTCATCTGACATCAGTATGACTTCTCATGACTCTTGACATCAGTATGACTTCAGCATGATCTCATATGACCCAGTCAGACCTCAGCATGACATCAGTATGATTCTCAGCATGACATCAGTTACTTCAGCATGACATCAGTAAGACTTCAGCATGACATCAGTATGATCCAGCAATGACACAGTATGACTTCAGATGACATCATATGACATCAGTATGACTTCAGCATGACATCAGTATGACTCAGCATGACATCAGTATGACCTCAGCATACACAGTATGACCTCAGCTGACATCATGCATGACATCAGTTGTGATCTCAGCATGACATCAATGACTCAGCATGACATCAGTATGACTTCAGCAGGATATCATTATGACCTCATTCTACCTCAGCATGACATCAGTATGACTCAGCATGACCAAAAAAAACTCAGTAAATGACTTCAGCATGATATCAGATGACTCAGTATGACTCAGCATGACATCATATGATCTTCAGCATGACTTCAGCATGACCTCAGCATGACATCAGTTATGACTTCAGCATGACATCAGTATGATCTCAGCATGACTCAACATCAGTATGACTCAGCATGAACATCAGTCATGATCCATAGCATACATCAGTATGTCTGACTTCAGCATGACCATCAGTATGACTTCAGCATGACATCAGTATGATCTCAGCATCGGCATCAGTATGACTTCAGCATGACTCAGTATGACATCAGTTGACTTCAGCATGACTTCAGCATGACCTCAGCATGACATCATGATGACTTCAGCATACATCAAGTAGATACTCAGCATGACATCAGTATGACTCAGCATGAACATCATATGATCTCAGCATGACATCAGTATGCTCACATCACATATTACTTCAGCATGACATCAGTATGACTCAGTGACAGCAGTATGACTTCCAGCATGACTCAGTATGACATCAGTATGACTTCAGCATACATCAGTATGACCTCAGCATGACATCAGTATGACTTCAGCATGTACTCAGTAATGACTTATTACAGCATGACATCAGTCAGATGATATGATCTCAGCATGACATCAGTATGACTCACATGAACATCAGTATGATCTCTAGCTAGACTCAGTATGACTCAGCATGACATCAGTATGACGTTCAGCATGACATCATTAGTAATGATCTCAGGTCATGACATCAGTATGACTTGCATGAATCAGCTGACTCAGTAATGACATCAGTATGATCTTTCAGCACGACATCAGTATTATCTCGCATACATCATTGACCTCAGCAGGACATCAGTATGACTTCAGCATGATATCAGTATGACTTCAGCATGACATCGTATGACCTCACATGACATCAGTATGACCTCCAACATGAATCAGTCATGACTTCAACTGACATCAGTAATGACTCAGCATGAATCAGTCAGTAATGACATTCATGCATGACTCAGCATGACATCAGTATGACTTCAGCATGACTCAGTAATAACATTCAGCAGATTACCTCAGCATAACATCCTATGACTTCAGCTGACCTCAGCATGACATGAGTATTACCTCAGCATGACATAAGTATGACTTCAGCATGACAATCAGTATGACTCTGCATGACCTCAAGCTACATCAGTATGACTCAGCATGATATCAGTACTCAGTATGACTCAGCATGACATCATATGATCTCAGCATGACATCAGTATGACTTCAGCATGACATCAGTCAATGAACTTCAGCATGACATCAGTATGATCTCAGCATGACATCAGTATGACTCAGCATGACATCAGTAGACATCAGTATAACTTTCAGCATGACATCATATGATCTCAGCTGACATCAGTATGACCTCAGCATGACATCAGTATGACCTTCAGCATGACATCAGCATGACCATCAGTATGATCTCAGCATGAACATCAGTATGACTTCAGCATGACATCCAATGACTTCATCCTATATCATTAGACCTCATTCAGATGACCTCAGCATGACATCATATGACCTCAGCATGACTCAGTATGACTTCATTCAGCATGATTCACATGACAGCATAATGACTCAGCATGACATCAGTAATGATTTCAGCAGGACATCAGAATGACTTCAGCATTAATCAGTATCACCTCAGTATGATACTTCAGCAACATCAGTATGACCCACATGACATCATTATGACTTCAGCATGATCATCCGTATACCTCAGTATGACCTCAGCTGACACTCAGTCATGACTTCAGCATGAATCATAGGACTTCAGCATGACATCAGCATGACATCAGTATGAACTTCAGCATGACATCAGTATGAACCTCAGCATGACATCAGTATGACCTCAGTCCATGACATCAGTATGACCTCAGCATGACATCAGTAGAACCTGAATCATACATCAGATGACTTCAGACATGACATCATATGACTTCAGCATACATAGTCCTGACCTCAGCATGCCATCATATGCTTCAGCATGACTGCAGCATGACTTAGTATGACTTCACATGATATCAGTATGACCTCAGCATGACATCAGTATGACTCACTCAGCATGAATCAGTATGACATCAGTATGACTTCACAGGACATCAGTATGACATCAGCATGAATCAGTATTACTTCAGCATGACAACAGTATAATTCAAGCATGACCTCAGCATGACATCAGTAGACTTTAGCATGACTCAGCATGACATAGTATGACCTCAGCATGACATATATGACTTCAGCATGACATCAGTATGATTCTGCATGACCCAGCATGAACATCGTATGACTCACATATGATTCAGTAATGCACCTCTATGAACCTCTAGCATGACATCATATGACTCAGCATGACATCAGTATGACTTCAGCATGACCTAGTAATACTCAGCATGACTCAGTATGACCCTCATGACATCAGTATGACTTCAGCAATGCCATCATAGACATCAGTAATGACTTCAGCATGACATCAGTATGAATCTCAGCATGACATCAGTATGACCTCAGCATGACCTCAGTCATGACCTCAGCATGACATCACATGACATCAGTATGATCATCAGCACATGACATGCATGTATGACTTCAGCATGACATCATATGACCTCAGCAGACCATCAGTATGATCCTCAGCAACATCTGTATGACTTCATCATGACATCAGTATGGACTTCACATGACATCATTATGACTTTCAGCAGCCGACTCAGTATGACTTCAGCATGACATCAGTATGACTGATGTCAGCATGACATCATATGACCTCAGCATGACCTCAGTATTACCTCAGCATGACATCAGTATACTTCTCAATGATTCAGTCATGACATCAGTATGACCTCAGCATGACATCAGTATTGCAGCATTATATCAGAGACTTTCAGCAGGATATCATATGACCTCATATGACCTCAGCATGAACATCAGTATGACCTCAGCATGACATCATGTGACTCCAGCATGAGATCAGTATTACCATCAGTATGACCTCATCATGCATCAGTATACCTCATGCATGACACATAGACTTCAGCAGACATCAGACATCATATGACTTCAGCAATGACATCATATACCTCAGCATTACTTAGACCTCAGCATACATCATATGACTTCAGCATTACATCAGTATGACTCAGCATGACATCAGTAGAAAATCAGACACATATGACATCAGAATGACTCAGTAGCTTCAGCATGACATCAGTTGACCTCAGCATGCATCAGTATGACTTCAGTCATGACTCAGCATACATCAGTATGACTTCACATGATATCAGTAGACCTCATACATCAGTATGACTTCAGCATGACACAGTATGACATCAGTATGACTTCAGCATGACATCAGTATGATTCTCAGCATGACATCAGATGACTTCAGCATGACATCGTATGACATCAGTATGACCAGCATGACATTCATCATTAGGACTTCAGATGATCTCAGTATGACCACAGTATGACCTCAGCATGACATCGTATGACTCAGCATGACATCAGTATGACTCATGACGCACTGACATCAGTATGACTTCAGCTGACATCAGTTGACTCAGCATGACATCAGTCATGACTCAGCTGCACATCAGTCATGACATCAGCAATTGACCTCAGTCATGACCTAAGCATGACATGCATTATGACCTTCAGCCTGACATCAGTATGACTTCAGCATGAATCTTGACCTCAGATCCATGTATGACTCACAATGACATCAGTATGACTTCAGCATGACATCTCAGTATGACTTCAGCATACATCAGTATGACTTCACAGAATCATATGACTCTATGACCTCAACATGACACATAGTGACCTCAGCATGACATCAGTATGACTTCAGCATGACTCACCATGACATCAGTATGACTTCAGCATGATATCAGTATGACTTCTGCATGACATCATAGACTTACTTCAGCATGACATCAGTATGACATTTCAGTATGACTTCAGCACTGACATCAGTATGATCTCAGCATGACATCAGTATACTCTGCATGACATCATATGACTCAGCATGACATCAGTATGACCTCACTGACATCAGTAGGACTAAGCATGACATCATTAGCTCAATATGACTTTAGCATGACATCATAATGACCTCACATGACATAGTATACTTCAGCATGACATCAGTATGACATCAGTATGACTTCACATCTGACATCAGTATGATCCATCATGACTCTTATGACCTCGAGCATCAGTATGACTCAGTAGACTCAGCATGACTCAGTATGATCTCAGCATGACATCATTGTATGACTCTCATTAGCATGACATCAGTATGACTTCAGCATGACATCATGATCTCATCATGACATCAGTATGACTTCAGCATGACATCATATGACCTCACATGACATCAGTATGACTTCAGCATTCAGCAAGTATGACTATCAGCACTTCAGTATGACATCATATGACATCAGCATGACATCATTATGACTCAGCATGACATCAGTATGACCTCAGCATGACATCAGTATGACCTCAGCATGACTTCAGCATGACATCAGTATGACTCAGCATGACTCAGTATGACATCAGTTATGACTTCAGCATGACATATCAGTACTGAATCTCCATGACATCCAGTATGACTTCAGCATGACATCAGTATGACTTCAGCATGAATCAACATTAGACTCACATGATATATCAGTATGACTTCAGCATGACCTCAGTTGACCTCACATGACACTCATATGACCTCAGCATGACATCAGTATGACATCACATGACATCAGTATGACTTCAGCATGATATCAGTATGACTTCAGCATGACATCAGCATGACATCAGTATGACTTCAGCATGACATCAGTATGACATCAGCATGACTCAGCTGACTCTCAGTATGACTTCAGCTATGCCACTTCAGCATGACATCAGTAGGACTCAGCATGACATAAGTAGACTTCACATGACACACAGTATGACTTCTGCATGACCCAGTCATGACATCAGTATGACTTCAGCATGACTCAGTATGACATCAGTATGACCTCAGCATGACATCAGTATGATCTCAGCATGACATCAGTATGACTTCAGCATGACATCAGTATGACTTCAGCATGACATCAGTATGATCTCAGCATGACATCAGTATATTCATTTCAGCATGACTCAGTATGACAGCAGTATGAACTTCAGCATGACATCATATGATCTCAGACATGACATCAGTATGACTCAGCATGACATCATATACCTCAGCTGACATCAGCATGACATCAGTAAGATCTCAGCATGACATCAGTATGACTTCAGCATGACATCAGTATGACCTCAGCATGATATCAGTATGACTTCAGCATGACATCAGTATGACATCAGCATGATATCATTAGGACCTCATTATACTCAGCATTACATCAGTACATGACTCAGTATAGACTTCAGCAGGACTCAGTATGACTAAGCATGATTCAGTATGACCTCATATGACTCAGCAGACCTCAGTAGACTTTCCAGCATGACATCAGTATGATCTCAGCATGACATCAGTATGACCTCAGCATGACTCAGCATGACATCAATGACCATCACACAGTATGACCTCAGCAGACATCAGTATGACTTCCCAAGGCATGACATCAGTATGACTTCAGCATGATATCAGTATGACTTCACAGACTCTATGACCTCAGCATGACAATCAGTATGACCTCAGCATGACATCAGTATGACTTCAACATGACGCATCAGTATGACTTCAGCATGATATCTATAATCAGCATGACATCAGCATGACATCAGTATAAATTCAGCATGACCTCAGCATGACATCAGTATGACTTCAGCATGACCTCAGCATGACATCAGTATGACCTCAGCATGACATAAGTATGACTTCATCATGACATCAGTATGACTTCTGCATGACCTCAGCATGACATCAGTATGACTTCAGCATGATATCAGTATGACCTCAGTATGACCTCAGCATGACATCAGTATGATCTCAGCATGACATCAGTATGACTTCAGCATGACATCAGTAAGACTTCAGCATGACATCAGTATGATCTCAGCATGACATCAGTATGACTTCAGCATGACATCAGTATGACATCGGTATGACTTCAGCATGACATCAGTATGATCTCAGCATGACTCAATACTCAGCTGACATCAGTATGAACCTCAGCATGACATCAGCAGCACATCAGTAATGATCTCAGTTGACTCAGTAGACTTCAGCATGACATCAGTATGACCTCAGCATGACATCTATATGATTGAGCATACATCATGTATGACTCAGCATACATATCATGATGATCTCAGCATGACATCAGTATGACTTCAGCATGACACAGTATTACTCAGCATGACATCATTAGGACTTCAGCATTAGCATCAGTATGACTTCAGCATGACATCAGTATGACTTCAGCATGACATCAGTAAGACTTCAGCATGACATCAGTATGACCTCAGCATGACATCAGTAAGACTTCAGCATGACATCAGTATGACATCAGTATGATTTCAGCATGACATCAGTATGATCTCAGCATGACATCAGTATGACCTCAGCATGACATCAGTATGACCTCATCATGACATCAGCATCACATCAGTATGATCTCAGCATGACATCAGTATGACTTCAGCATGACATCAGTATGACCTCAGCATGACATCAGTATGATTTGAGCATGACATCAGTATGACTTCAGCATGACATCAGTATGATCTCAGCAGGACATCAGTATGACTTCAGCATGACATCAGTATGTCTCAGCATGACATCAGTATGACTTCAGCATGACATCATTATGACTTCAGCATGATATCAGTATGACCTCAGTATGACCTCAGCATGACATCAGTATGACTTCAGCATGACATCAGTATGACTTCAGCATGATATCAGTATGACCTCAGTATGACCTCAGCATGACATCAGTATGACTTCAGCATGATATCAGTATGACCTCAGTATGACCTCAGCATGACATCAGTATGACTTCAGCATGACATCAGTATGATCTCAGCATGACATCAGTAGACCTCAGCATGACATCAGCATGACATCAGTATGATCTCAGCATGACATCAGTATGACCTCAGCATGACATCAGTATGACTTCAGCATGACATCAGTATGACTTCAGCATGATATCAGTATGACTTCAGCATGACATCAGTATGACCTCAGCATGACATCAGTATGACCTCAGCATGACATCAGTATGACTTCAACATGACATCAGTATGACTTCAGCATGATATCAGTATGACTTCAGCATGACATCAGCATGACATCAGTATGACTTCAGCATGACATCAGTATAAATTCAGCATGACCTCAGCATGACATCAGTATGACTTCAGTCATGACCTCAGCATGACATCAGTATGACCTCAGCATGACATAAGTATGACTTCAGCATGACATCAGTATGACTTCTGCATGACCTCAGCATGACATCAGTATGACTTCAGCATGATATCAGTATGACCTCAGTATGACCTCAGCAGAGACATCATATTAATCTCAGCATGACATCAGTATGACTTCAGCTGACATCAGTAAACTTCAGCATGACATCATATGACCTCAGCATGACATCAGTATGACTTCACATGACATCATATGAACACGTATGACTTCAGCATGACATCAGTATACTCTCATGCATACATCAGTATGACCTCATCAGGACATCAGTATGACCTCAGCATGACATCAGCATCACTCATTGATCTCTCAGCATGACATCAGTATGACTTCAGCATGACATCAATGACCTCAGCAGACATCTATATGATTGGCAGACTCAGTATGACTTCAGCATGACATCAGTATGATCTCAGCATGACTCAGTATGACTTCAGCATGACATCAGTATGATTCATGCAGGACTCGTATGACTTCAGCATGACATCAGTATGACTTCAGCAGATTCAGTATGACCTCAGTATGACCTCAGCATACAGTATGACCGCATGACATCAGTAGACTTCAGCAGATTCAGTATGACCTCAGTATGACCTTCAGCATGACATCAGTATGACCTCAGCATGACATCAGTATGACTCAGTATGTACTATCAGTAATGACTCATTCATAGACCCCAGCATGACATCAGTATGACTTCAGCATGACATCAGTATGACCTCAGCATGACATCAGTATGACTTCAGCATGACATAAGTATGACATCAGTATGACTTCAGCATGACATCAGTATGATCTCAGCATGACTCAGTATGACTTCAGCATGACATCAGTATGACCTCAGCATGACATCAGTATGACTTCAGCATGATATCAGTATGACCTCAGTATGACCTCAGCATGACATCATATGACCTCAGCATGACATCAGTATGACTTCAGCATGACATCAGTATGACTTCAGCATGATATCAGTATGACCTCAGTATGACCTCAGCATGACATCAGGTATGACCTCAGCATGACATCAGTATGACTTCAGCATGATATCAGTATGACCTCAGTATGACCTCAGCATGACATCAGTATGACCTCAGCATGATCATAGTATGACTTCAGCATGACACAGCATTACTCAGTATGAACTCAGCATGACTCATGCATTGATCATGACATCATTATGACTTCAGTCAATGCATCAGTATGATTCAGCATGACATCAGTATGACTTCAGCATGACATCAAGTATGACTCATCATGACATCATTAATTGACTCATCAGCATGACATCAGTATGACCTCATGACATGACATCAGTATGACCTCAGCATGACATCAGTATGAACTTCAGCATGATATCAGTATGACCTCAGTATACTCAGCATGACATCATATGACCTCAAGCTTGACCATTGAACTCAGATGACTCAGTAGTGATTCAGCATGATATCGCATGACATCAGTATGACCTCAGCATGACATCTAGATGATTTCAGCATGACATCAGTATGACTTCAGCATGACATCAGTATAGATCTCAGCATGACCATCAGTATGAACTTCAGCATGACCTCAGTATGATCTCAGCGACATCAGTATCTCTTCAAGCATGACATCATGTATTAGCTTCAACAATGACATCAGTATACATCAGTACTGACTTCAGCTGACATCAGTATGATCTCATCATGACATCAGTATGACTTCAGCATGACAATCAGTATGACTCAGCATGCCATCAGATGAATCGCAGCATGACATCAGTATGACCGCATATCAGATCACATGATCCTAAGCAGCATTACATCAGCATGACTCAGTATAGGATCTCAGCATGACATCAGTATGACTTCACGCAATGACACAGTATGACCTCAGCATGACAGTAATGACCTTCAGCATGATCAGTATGACTTTCAGCATGAAAAGACATCAGTATGACTAGCAGACATCCAGTATGACTCAGCATGACATCAATGACTCAGCATGACCCACATAGACGTCAGCATGCATCAGTATGACTCACATGACATCATTATACTCAGCATGACATCAGTCTGACTCACATGATGATCAGATCATGACTCAGTAGATATCCTCAGCATGACATCAGTAGACCTCAGCATGACTCAGTATCATCAGTATGACTTCAGCTGATCAGTATGACTCAGTTTAATGACCTCTCAGATTACTCAGCATATCAACCTTCAGCATGACAGTCAGTATGACCTCAGCATGACATCAGTATGACTTTCAGCATGACATCAAGATGACATCAGTATGCTTCAGCATGACATCATATGAACTCAGCCTACGCATCGTACTCAGTGACATCAGCATGACATCAGTATGACTCAGCATGAATCAGTATGCTTACATGACATCAGTATGATCATGCAGCATGACATCAGATGAATCAGTTCCATCAGACATCAGTAGACTCACATGACATCATATGACTTCAGCATGATTCAGTATGACTCAGATACATGAGACCTGCAGCATGACATCAGTATGACTGATCCTAGACATCAGTATGACTTCAGCATGACTCAGAATGATATCAGATGAACTCATCAGCATGACATCAGTATGATCTTCAGATGCTAGCATGACAGTATGACTTCAGCATGATCATTATGACTCAGCATACTCAGTATGCCTCAATGACTCAGATGACTCAGCATGACTCAGCTGACATCAGTATGACTTCAGCAATGACATCATGTATGACCTCACAGGACATCAGTATGCGACTCAGCATTCACTCAGTATCCCAGCATGACATCAGTAAGACCTAGCATGACATCAGTATGACTTCAGCATGAATCAGTCTGACCTAAGCATGACATCATAGGACTTCATCATGACACAGTATGACTCAGCATACACAGTATGACTTCAGCATGACATCCGTATGACCTCAGATGACATCATAGACCTTGCATGACATCAGTATGACTTCAGCATGACATCAGTATGACTTCAGCATGATTCATCAGTATGCCATCATTAGACCCAGCATGACATCATAGTGACCTCAGCATGACATCAGTATGACCTCAGCATGACATCAGTATGACTTCAGCATGATATCAGTATGACCTCAGTATGACCTCAGCATGACATCAGTATGACCTCAGCATGACATCAGTATGACTTCAGCATGATATCAGTATGACCTCAGTATGACCTGCAGGCAGTGACATCATTATGACCTCAGCATACATCAGTATGACTTCAGCTTACATCAGTCATTGACATCAGTATTACCTCAGTATGACCTTCAGCATGACATCAGTATGACCTCAGCATGTACATCAATATGACTTCAGCATGACATCAGCTGACTCAGTATGACTCAGCAGACATCAGCATGACATCATATGATCTCAGCATGACATCATTATGACTTCAGCATGACATCCTATATGACCTCAGTCTGACACTCTATATGATTTGACATTACATCAGTATGTACTTCAGCATGAATCAGTAGGATCTCAGCAGACATCAGTATACTTCAGCATGACATCAGTATTATCTCAGCATGATCAGATGACTCAATGACTCAGTAATGACTTCAGCATGATATCAGTATGACCTCAGTATGACCTCAGCATGACATCAGTATGACCTCAGCATGACATCAGTATGACTTCAGCATGATATCAGTATGACCTCAGTATGACCTCAGCATGACATCAGTATGACCTCAGCATGACATCAGTATGACTTCAGCATGACATCAGTATGACCTCAGCATGACATCAGTATGATCTCAGCATGACATCAGTATGACTTCAGCATGACATCAGTATGACTTCGACATACATAATCTATGAACATGCAGTATGACTTCAAGCATGACATCAGTATGATCTCAGCATGACATCGTATGACCTCAGTCAAGACATCACATGACTCAGTATGATTCAAGCATGACATCATATGACTTCACACTACATCAGTTATGATCTCAATCATGACATCAATTGACTTCAGCATGATATCAGTAATGACCTCATTATGCCTCACTGACTCCAGTATGACCTCAGCATGACATCAGTATGACTTCAGCATGACATCAGAATGACTTCAGCATGACATCAGTATGACCTCAGCATGACTTCAGCATGACATCAGTATGACCTCAGTATGACCTCAGCATGACATCAGTATGACCTCAGCATGACATCAGTATGACTTCAGCATGACATCAGTATGACTTCAGCATGACATCAGTATGAATTCAGCATGACCTCAGCATGACATCAGTATGACTTCAGCATGACCTCAGCATGACATCAGTATGACTTCAGCATGACCTAAGTATGACTTCAGCATGACAATCAGTAATGCCTCAAGCCAGACATACAGTATGAAGTCCAGCCTGACCGTCGATCATGACATTCAGTATGACTTCAGCTGACCTTCGAGCATGACATACAGTATGACACCACAATTACATAGTATGATGTCGATCATACAACATGACATCATATGACTTCACTGACATCAGTATGAATTAAGCATGACCTCAGCATGACATCATGTCTGACTTCAGCATGAAACCCTCAGCATGACATCAGTATGACCCTCACATGACATAAGTATGACTTCAGCATGACATAGTATGACTTCCCATGACCTCAGCATGACATCCATTATATGACTTCAGACAATTATTCATGCTATGACTCAGTCAGGTATGACCTCAGCAGACCTCATCAGGTACAATCATATGTACTTCAGCTGACATCAGCATGAACATCATATGACTTCAGCATGAACATCAGTATGTACCTCAGGCATGACTCAGATATGACTTCCAGCAATGACATCAGTATGACCTTTTCCCAGCATGACATCACTATGGACTTAAGCATGACATCAGTCATGACTTCAGCTGACGTTAGTAATGAATTCTACAGCATGACAATCAGTATGACTCATCATGACATCAGTATGATCTCAGCATGACATCAGTATGACTTCAGCATCACATTCAGTATGACTTCAGCATTACATCGAGTATGTGATATCAGCTGACAATCCGTATACCTCACATGCACATCGTATGACTTCCTGCATGACATCAGTATGACTTTCAGCATGTCACAGTAGGTAACCTGTCAGCATGACATCACTATGACCTTTCAGTCATGGACATCTCATATGATCTCAGCATGACATCGAGTACATGACCTCAGCATGACTCATATGATCTCTCAGCATGACTTCACGGCATGACCTTCACAGTCATGAACATCAGTATGACTTCAGCATGCACACATCAGTAATGATCTCAGCTCATGACATCAGTATGACGTTCTCATCAGCAATACAGCGGTAATGGTCATCAGCATGACATCAGTATGACGTCCAATGACATCAGTAGACTTTGCAGCTATTGACATCCATCTAGATGATCCTCTGCACGACATTTTCAGGACGACGTCATCAAGGTACGGGTACCACGTTCATGACATAAGGTATGCTTCTGCATGACTGCAGCATTGACCCCCCCCCATCTCCAGCATGACATCAGTATGAACTTCCAGGCATGACTCAGTATGATCTCAGCATGACATCAGTATGACTTTCCGAGATGACATCAGTAGGATCTCAGCATGAATCAGTATGCTGCACAGCAGGACACCTCAGTACTGATCTCACATGAACTCTCAATCCAGTTAATAGGATCTTCTAGCATTACTCCACAGCCTGTATAATGCCTTCATGCCTGACGTCAGTTCAGTGAACATCATATGACTCAGCTAGACATCATGTATGATCCTGCACCATGTCACATCACTATGTACCCATCACGCAGGACATTCCACTCACTAGTACATTAATCAGACATGATTTCTAGTATGACATCGCAGTCATGTCCATCATGTATTCTGACTTCATGTCATACACATTTATGACTTTACTCTGCATTTACCATCTAGTATTGACTTCAGCATGAACATCCATTATACTTCCGCATTACATACAGTATGAATCCCACAGCAGTGTAATAATCAAGTATACTTCAGCGTGTGGCACATTCAGCATGGACATCTGTATTCACTCAACATAGACGTTCAGCACGACCATCGTATGAGCTCAGCATTCGACATCAGTAATGACCTCAAGCATGACATCAGTAAATGACTTCAGCATGAGATCATTAGGACTATCAGCTCATGAAGTCAGCTTAGTACCTTCAGCACACATGACATCACAGTAGTGTACCCCAGCATGACATCATCATGACTTCAACATGACATCAGTATGGACACTTCGCATGATATCGTATACCTTTTCAGCATGACATCAGCAACATGATGACATCAGTATGACTTCAGCACTGAACATCATAAAATTCAGCATGACCTTCACATGACATCCAGTATGACTTCAGCATGACCTCAGCATTACATGAGTATGACCTCAGCAATGACATAAGTATGACTTTCAGCATGACATCAGTATGCTTCTGCATGACCTTCAGCATGACATCAGTATGCTTCAGCATGATATCAGTATACCTCAGTATGACCCGCAAATTACTCAGTATGCTCTCAGCATGAACATCAGTATGACTTCAGCATGCACATCAGTACGCATCTGTCAGCATTACATTTCAGTAATAGATCTCACCATGACATCAGTGAATAAGACAGTAGAATCAGCATGAATCAGTATGATGCAGACCTCAACAACAGTATGACTTCAGCATGATCATCAGTATGACCTCAGTTGACCTAGCATGGACTAAGCATGCATCGTATGACTGCACAGACTTCGCATGACATCAGATGCTAGAGGACACTCAGCATGCATCAGCAAGGACATCAGTATCAGATGGAAAACTCGTGGACCTCAGCATGACATCAGATGAACTTAGCATGACAGCAGTCATGACTTGTCCAGCATGGATTTCACTATGATCTAAGATGACACTCAGATGACTATCAGTATGACCTCAGCATGACATCATATGACTCAGTCATGACTTCAGCATGATACCTCAGTATGAATCTCAGCCATGACATCATATGATTCAGCATGATCAATACCTCAGCATGGACATCAGTATGACTTCAGCATTGACAATCAGTATGATCTCAGAATGACATCAGTATGACTCAGCATGACTAGTAGACTCATTGCATGCTCAGATCCATCATCAATACATTCAGTCATGACTCAGTATGACTAGTCAGATGACATGCATAGACTTCAGCATGATCAACATAGACATCAGCTATGAACTGTCAGCATGACATCCATATGATTCACATGCGAATCAGTCATGGGGGAAACCGATGCATCCATTATCTAGACCTCAGTATATCAGTACTCATAACCAGCATGACATCAGTATGATCATGACCAGTCTACCCTCAGCATGACTCAGTATTGCATCCGTACTCAATACTAATGACCTCAAGCTCCTGTATGATCTCAGCTGACATCAGTATGATTCGCATGACATCAGATGGGATGACTTCAGCATACATCAGTATAGTCTCAGCATGGACATCAGTGGACTTCGCATGACATCAGTATGACTTCAGTAAGGGACCTCTATCAGATGACACAGTATGGCACCTCAGCATGCAGTACGTCATGTCAGCATACTCAGTATGACCTCACATTCAGACTATCAGCATGACATATCGTATGACTCAGCATGCTCAGTATAGCTGACATCGTATACTTCAGCATGACATCCATATGATCTCTGCATAACATCAAATATTCCAGCAATGGACATCATGTATGACTTCAGCATGACATCATACTATCAGGCATGACATCAGTTATCTTACATGACATCAGAATGACATCGTATGACATCAGTATGACTGCCGACACAGTATGATTCTCAGCATTAACTCAGTATGACCTCAGCAGCATGACATCGAGTATGACTTCAGCATGATTCAGTATGACTTCAAGCATGACATCAGTATGCCTTCCAATGACATCAGTAATGAACCTCAGCATGACATCATATGACTTCAACCATGACATCTATGCTACAAGATCGAGCTATGCATCATGACTTCAGTATGACTTCAGCATGACATGATAATGCATGACATCGAACCTCAGTTGACTACATGCTCAGACATGACATTGACCCAGCTAATAAGACTTCAGAATACATCAGAGACGTCGATGACTCGACATGACATCAGTATGACTACATGCTATAGGACCTCAGTAGACTCAGTGAATAGAGACCTCAGGCATGAATCAGTATGACTTCAGCCTGACATCAGTAGAATACATATCCATCAGATCATCTAGTGACTCGTGGCTCCAACCTAGCATGGACATCAGTAGACTCTCAGCATGAATCAGTATCTACATGACGTAGACCTCAGTACTAGACCTAACAGAAAGCATGACATCAGTATGATCTCGATGACATCAGTATGGACTGCTACATAGCATGACATCAGTATGACTCGATGCACAGAATATTATGACTTGACTCAAGCATGACTCAGTAGGACCTCAAGATGACTGTCAGACCAGATGATATCAGATGACTCGTCTACTCAGCAGGACTTCAGTAATAGCACTGCAGCATGACACAGCCTATGACCATCAGCATGACTATCAGCATGACATTCAGTATGATCTGCATGACATCAGTATTGGACTTCAGCATGACACAGTATGATCTTGCAGATCCATGACGATTTCTCCAGTATCATTCTAGGACTCATCGACTCATATGACTTCAGATGCAGACATCAGTATGATCCTCAGCATGACATCAGTATGATTCAGCATGACTCGATGAATCATATGACTTCAGCATGACCAGCAGACGCAGCACATCAGTATGACTGTCAGACATTGACATCAGTATGACTCAGCATGACATCAGTAGGACTTCAGCAGGACATCACTATGATCTCTATGACCTAGCATCTAGTAGACCCACATTGACACTCAGTAGACTCCGCATGACAGATATATACAGCATGACATCAGTAGACTTCAGCATGAATCCATCAGTATGATCACATCATCGTATGACTTCATCATGACATTCAGTATGACCTCAGAGATGCATAGACTAATCATGTATAGACTTCAGCTGACCTCAGTATGCCTTCAGCCTATCATCAGAGTCGACCTCAAGATGACATCAGTATGACTTCATGACGACTGTCAATCTAGATGATCTCTCAGTAATACACTCAGTATGACTAGCATACATTATGACTTCAGCATGACATCAGTATGATCAGCAGTAGTGATTCAGCATGACATCAGCTAGACATCAGTCATGACATCAGTATGCTTCGACAGACTAGTACATCAGATAACATTCAGTCATGACCTCAGCATGACATCAGTATTGACTTCTAGCTGAGATCGTGCTCAGCAGACATCGGTATGACCCTCACATGACATAGTAGACACTTCAGCATGACATCAGTATGACTTCTGATACCTCAGCCATCAGTAGGGCTTCAGCATGATATCATATGTCGATGACCTCTACACAGAGGAACTCAGCATGACATCAGTATGACTTCAGCATGACATCAGCTAAACACTTCAGCAGACCATCATGTGACTCTAGCATGCCATTCAGCATGACTCAGCATGAGATACACAATCAAAGTATGACTCATGCCATGTATGACTTCCATGACCCATGAACATACTGTATGATATCAGTATGACCTCAGTATGACCTCAGCATGAATCAGTATGATTCGCAGACACATATGCTTCAGATGACTAGTAAGACAGCATGACATCAGTATGATCTAGAGCTGACATCAGTCTGATATTTCAGCATGGACATCAATATGACGACACTCAGTATGAATCTAGCATGACATAACTGTATCTTCCAGCCAAAACATCATGACTCAGTATGACATCAGAGACGAGCTTGACTAGTCATGACTATAGAACTCAGCATGAATCAGTATGACTTCACATGACATCAGTAAGACTCAGCCTATTCATTCACTATATGACCTCAGCATGACATCAGTATGACCTCCGCATGACAATGCAGTTGAGTCAGCATTGATATCGCATGACATCGTATGACCTCGAGCATGAAATCCAGTATGATTTCAGCATCATCCGAATGTCAGATATTAGCCTCAGTATATTGCAGACTGGACCTCGAATACATATGCAGTGATAATAGTGACCTCAGTAGGACCTTCAGCATGACATCATATGCCTCAGCATGACAATCAGTAATGACTTCAGCACTGACTCAGCTACAGAGTAGACTCAATGCACAGTATGACCTCAGCATGACATCAGTATGACTGCAGCATGACATCAGTATGACCTTCCGGCATTGACATCAGATGACAATCATGACTAGTTGATCAGCTGATCATAACTTAGTGATCAGGACCTCAATGCCTCTAGTCAGGGAGGAGCTCATTGTAGCTCGATAATCGTAGACTCAGCATACAGTCAATGACTCGTACAGCGATACATCAGATATGATTCCATGGAACATGCATCAGATGAGTAATATGACCTAGTCATGACATCAGTATTAAGATTCAGCATGACCCCCGATCAGTATGACTTTCATGCTCAGATGACATAGTATGACCTCAGCATGCTACAGATGACGATGCATCAGTCATGGACTCTGCTTACTGCATGGACATCAGTATGACTTCATGCATCAGTGATGACTCAGTATGACCCTCAGCATGACATCAGTATGCTCTCACTGTCAGTCATGACATCACTATGACATCAGTATGACTCGACCTAGACATCAGTATGATTCAGCATGACTCAGTATGACCTTCAGCATGACATTCAGCCTATATACATCAGTATGACCTCAGCCATGAACATCAGTTATGACTTCGCATGATCTCAGTATGACCTCAGTCATAATACCTCAGCTGACATCAGTATGACTCAGCATGACATCATATACTCAGCAACTGCAGATGACATCAGCATGACTTCAGCTGCATCATCTAGACCTCACGCATGACATCAGTATGACTTCAGCATGACTCAGTTGACCATCAGTCATGACATCAGTAAGACCTAGCATGACATCAGTATGATCTTCAGCATGACATCAGTATGACTTTCAGCATGATCCCATCAGTTGACCTCAGCATGACATCATATGACTTCAAGCATGACATCCCAGTATGACTTCAGCATGGACATCCGTATGACTTCACATACATCATATGATTCAGAATGATTCAGTATGACCTCAGTATGACTCAACATGACATCAGTATGACCTCAGCTGACATCGTATGACTTCAGCATGACTGCAGCATGACATCAGTATGACTTACAGCATGATATCAGTATGACTTCTTCCTGCATAGACATCAGTTATGACTTCAGCATGACTCAGTTACATCAGTATGACTTCAGCATGACATCAGTATTAGCTCTCAGATGACATCATTGACTCGTGACATCAGTATGACTGCAGCATGAATCAGTTGACCTCAGCATGACATCCAGTATGACGTTAGCATGACATCAGTTGGCATCAATTGACTTCAGCATGACATCAGTTGACCTCAGCATGACATCAGTATGACTTCAGCATGAACATCATCATATGACTCAGTACATGACTTCAGGCATGACATCAGTATGACTCAGCATGACATCATGCTATGACCTCAGCATGACATAGTATGACTCAGTAATGACCTCAGCATGACATCAGTATGACTCAGCATGACATCAGTATGACTGCAGCATGACATCATGACTTCAGAGAATCAGTATGACAGCCATGACATCAGTAATGACTTCAGCATGACATCATTGACCTCAGCATGACATCAGTACGCTAGGACTCTTACTCAGCATGACATCAGTATGACTTCAGCATGACATCAGTATGACATCATGACATCACTACCGTATGACCATGTCAGCACTACATCAGTATGACTCAGCATGACATCTTCACTATCATGCATAAACATCCCATATGATCGCTTATCAGTACCAGTTGCAACATGACATCATGACCCACTGACATTCGTATGACTTGCTGCAGCAATGACATCAGTATGACTCCTGATATCAGTATGACTCTATTGCATTAGACTTCAGCGCATCAGTCATGACATCAGTATGACGTTCAGCATGAAATCAGTATGAACTCGCTGCATCAGTATGGCCTCATTGACTTTTAGCAGGCATAGTAACTTCAGGCATGACATCGTATGACTTCATGAACAGTATGGACATGACTAGCATGACATGAACCTCAGCATGACATCAGTATGACTTCAATGGGGGGACACTAGCGCTCGCATGTTATAGACTCAGACTGACATCGCATGACATCGAGTATGATCTTCAGCATGACATCAGTATAAGTCACCTCACATGACATCAGTATGACTCTTCAGATGACCTCAAGCATGACATCAGTAGATTACTCAGCATGACATAGTATGACTTCAGCTACTGAGCACATACATCAGTTGCACATACTCTATGATCAGTGACTCCTGGCCCAGAATGACATCAGTATGACTTCAGCATGACATCATAATCAGTACATGACTCATATGACACTCAGACTACATCAGTATGATTCAGCATGACCTAGCAGATGACTCATCAGCATAACATCAGTATACTGCATTCAGCATGACATCAAGATCTCAGAGACATAGTAGGGGGGGGTGACATCAGTTGACTTCAGCATGACATTAGATCAGCTACTAGACTGACTGACATGTCTGACTTCAGCATGACACTCACGTATGACTCAGGGCATGACATCAGTATGGAATCACTCATCATGACATGCAGTATGACCTCAGCTTGACATGCATGACATCCGTAAACTCAGCATGACATCAGTATGACTTCAGCACATGACATCAGTATTACACATCAGCATGATCCATCAGTATGACTTCTGCATGACATCAGTATGACCTCAGCATGACATAATCATATGACTAGCATGACATCATATGACCTCAGCAATGACCTCAGATGAACTTCCGCATGACTCAGATAGACTTAAGCATGATCAGTATGACCTCAGTATGACCTCAGCTGACTTGAGACATCAGTCATGACTCAGTATGAATCTCAGCATGACATCAGTATGACTTCAGCTGACATTCCAGCCTGACATCAGTATGATCATCAGCAATGACATCAGTATGACCTCAGCATGACTCAGTATGACTTTCATCTACATCATTATGACTTCAGCATGAATATCGTATGACTCAGCATGACATCAGTATGACCTCAGCATGACATCATATGACCTCAGCATGACATCAGTATGACATCAGACTGAACAAATGACTTCAATAGATATCAGTATGACTCAGCCTGAAACATGACTCATATAACTCAGGCATGACCTCAGCATGAACATCGTATACTTCAGCATGACACAGTCATCTCGATGACATCAGTAACTACTGACATCAGCATGACATCAAGTATGCTTCAGCATGACATCAGTGTATGACCTTCATGTCCATGAACGTATCAGCATGACATCAGTATGACTTCAGCATGATTCAGTATGACTCGGGACAGTATGACCTCAGCATGACATCAGTATGACTCCCATGCATCAGAGACAACATGATTGACAGTGCTAGTATATCTTCATCAGTATCATGACATCAGTATAAATCAGCACCTCAGCTGACATCAGTATGATTCAGTCACGGCATGACATCAGTAGGACTTCAGCATGACAAAGTATGACTCTGTATGACATTCATTCCATGACTCGCATAGACTCTCAGCATGAATCAGTTGCTTTCAGCATGACATCAGTATGACCTCAGTATGACTCAGCATACATCAGATGATCTCAGCATGCATCAGTTAACTTCACATGAATCAGTAATGACTCAGCATGACATCTATGATATTCTAGCATACCATCAGTATGACTTCAGCATAGTAACTCAATGCCGATGACTTAGATACTCAGTATGATTCAGCATGGACATCAGTATGACTCAGCATGGACATCAGTATGACTCCTGCTCACATCACTGTATGATCCAGTTATATCGTTACTTCGCATGATCGTTGGACCTAGCTGACTCATGGCATGACTCAGTGGATCAGCATGACTCATACAGGCATAGTAACTCATGCACAGTATGATCTCAGATGACATCAGTATGACTTCGAGGACCGGGCCAGAGAACCAGTATGACTTACGCGGACAGGTAAGAGACTTCGATGACATATTGACTATCATGTAGTGACGTCAGCATGACATACATGGTATGACTCATGCCGATGTCAGCTGATACATCAGATACCGTGTACCTCAGCATGACATCAGCATCACATCAGTAATGATCTCAGCCTGATACATCAGTATGACTTCAGCTGACTAGATCAGTTGACATAGAGCTAGCATGACATCGTATACTTAGCAACCTTTGATGCATGACATCAGTATTATTCAGCATTACATCAGTATAATGACTCTTCATGATCACATGACATCGTAACATGATCTCAGCATGACATCAGTATGACTTCAGCATGAATCAGTTGACTCTAGTCATGTATCAGGCTAGACATCAGTATGACTCAGCATGACATGCAGTATGACTTCAGCATATCTATTATGACCGCAAGTTGTGACCTCAGAACCAGTGACATCAGTATGACTTCAGCATGATCTAGTATGACCTCAGTATGACCTCAGCATGACTCAGTATGACTTCAGCAATGCCATCAGTATGATACTCAGCATGACATCAGTATGACCTACGCATGACATTCACAATGACAATCATAGATCTCAGAATGGACATCAGTATGACCTCAGCATGAACATCAGTATGAACTCAGCATGACATCAGTAATGACTTCAGCATGATATCAGTATGACTTCAGCATGGACATCAGTATGACCTCAACATGACACAGTGCGACCTCAGCATGACACTCAGTTATTGCTTCAACATGACCTCAGTATGACTTCAGCATGATATCAGTTGACATCAGCATGCATCTCAGCATGAAATCAGTATGACTTCAGCATGAACATCAGTAAATTCAGATGACCATCATGAATCAGTATGACTCAGCATGGGACCTCAGCATGACATCAGTATGACTCAAGCAGGACATAAGTATGCTCAGCATGACATCAGTAGGCACTTTCTGTCATGGACCTCAGCATGACATCAGTAGTGACTTCAGCATGTAGTCAGTATGACCTCAGTATGACCTCGCTTACATCAGTATGATTCTCAGCTGAACATCAGTATGACTTCAGGCATGACATCAGTAAGCACTTCAGCATGAATCAGTATGATCTCGCATGACATCATATGACTTCAGCATGACATCAGTAGACAATCGTATGACTTTCGATGAACATCAGTATGATTCCACTGACATCAGGAGACCTCAGCATGAACATCAGTATGACCTCAGCATGACCATCAGCATAACATCAGTATTAGATCTCACGCAGGACATCAGTATGACTTCAGCCATGACAATCGTATGACCTACAGCATGACATCTATGCATTTGAATTACATCAGTATGGATTCAGCATGACATCATATGATCTCAGCATGACCTCAAGTAGACTTAGCATGACAATGTCAGTATGATCTAGCATGACATCAGTATGACCTTAAGCATGACAGTAGTATGACTTCACATGATATCAGTATGACCTCAGTATGACCTCGCATTACGTCAGTATGACCTTCCGCAGTGACATCGATGACTTCAGCAATGATATCAGTATGACCTCAGTATTACCTCGCATGACATCAGTCTGCCTCAGCATGACATACAGTATGGACTTCAGCATGATATCTAGTATGAACTCAGTATGACCTCAGCATGACATCGAGGCCTAGCGACACCTCAGGATGACTCAGTATACTCGCATGACATCAGTATGATTCAGCATACTAAGTTATGACATCAGTATGACTTCAGAATGACATCAGTATGATACTGAATCAGTATGAATCAGATGCACTCAGCTATGAAATCCGTCAGCTAGCAACATAAGTATGACTTCGCATGATATCAGTATGGACCTCATTATGACCTCAGCAGAAATCATAGACCTCAGCATGACATCAGTATGATTCAGCAGACATCAGTCTGATCAATGATACAGTATGACTTCAGCTATGTACTCAGATGACTAGTATGACCTCAAGCATGACATCAGTATGACTTCAGCATGATATCATATGACCTCAGATATGACTCAGCATGACATCGAGTATGACCTCAGCATGACATCAGTATGACTTCAGCATGACATCAGCATGACATCAGTATGACCTCAGCATGACATCTATATGATTTGAGCATGACATCAGTATGACTTCAGCATGACATCAGTATGATCTCAGCATGACATCAGTATGACTTCAGCATGACATCAGTATGATCTCAGCATGACATCAGTATGACTTCAGCATTACATCCGTATGACCTCGCATGACATCAGTATGAGCACTCAGCATGACATCAGTATGACTTCAGCATGATAGTCATGATGACCTCAGTATGACCTCAGTCATGACATCAGTATGACCCTCAGCATGACATAGTTATGACTCAGCATGACCTCAGTATGACTTCAGGCATGATATCAGCATGACATCAGTAGACCTCAGCATGACATCTATATGGATTTGAGACATGACATCAGTATATATCACATGGACATCGTATGATCTCAGCATGAATCAGTATGACTTCGCATGACATCATATGATCTCAGCCATGATCAAGCATCAGTTCATGACATTCAGCATGACTTCAGCATGACTCAGATGACACAGACATCAGTATGACTTCACGCATGACATCATATGAATCTCAGCGACTCAGATGACTCAGCATGAATCAGTATGAACACAGGCATGACATCAGATGATCTCAAGCATGACATCATATGACCTCAACATGGCCATCAGTGTGACCTCAGCATGACATGCAGCATGAACATCAGTATGATCTCAGCATGACATCAGTATACTTCAGCATGACACAGTATGATCCTCAGCATGACATCTATATGATTTGAGCATGATCAGTATGACTCAGCCTGACATCAGTATGATCTCAGCATGACACTCAGTAATGACTTCAGCATGACATCAGTATATCTCAGCATGCATCAGGTATGACTTTCAGCTTGACAGTATTTGACCTCATCGCATGAACATCATTTGACCTCGCATGACATCGTATGCTTCAGCATGATATCAGTATGACCTCAGTGACCTTAGCATGACATCTTATGACCTAAGCATGACCTCAGTATGGACTTCAGCATGATATCAGTATGAACTCAGTATGACCTCGCATGACATCAGTATGCACTCAGCATGACATCAGGTATGACCTCATCATGACATCAGTATTAGCTTCAGCCAGAACATAAGTAGACAGTCAGTATGATTTCACATGACATCAGCTATGTCTCAGCATGACATCAGTATGACCTAGCATGACTCATCATGAATCAGTAGGATCTCAGCATGAATCAGTATGACTTCAGCATGACAATCAGTATGACTCAGCATGACATCAGTATACTTCGCATGCATAGTATGATATCTGCATAATCAGTATGACTTCAGCAGATTTCAGTATGACATCAGTAAACCTCAGCATGGACAATCAGTTGACCAGCCTGACAGTCAGTATGACTTCCAGATGACTGCAGCATGATAGTCAGTATGACTTCAGCATTGACATCAGGTAATGACATTCGCATGACCTCACTGCATGACATCAGTATGGATTCCAGATGATATCAGTATGACCCCTCAGCATGAAATCAGCTATGACCTCAGCTACATCAGTATGACTTCAGCATGACGTGCCGCATGAATCAGTATGACTTCATCATTGACATCACGTATGACATCAGCATGACATCAGTATGAATTCGACATGACATCGATATGACCTCCGCATGACATCAGTAAACCTAAGCATGACTCAGTAGTGACTTCAGCATGACATCAGTCTGACCTAAGCAGATACATCAGTATGACTTCAGCATGGACATCAGTTGACGTTCAGCATGACAATCAGTATGACTTCAGCATGACATCCGTATGACCTCAGCATGACAATCAGTTGATTCAGCATGACATCCGTAACTTCCAGCTCAGTATAACGCATATCTGACCAGCCATAGATGCATCTATGACCTCAGCATGATCATCAGTAATCCTCGACATCGTATTACGTGAATACAATCATCAGGCTATGACACTCACATGACATCAGTGCATGACCATCATATGCCTCGACATGCATGATGTACTTCAGCAGGATATCAGTATGCCTCAGTATGACCTCAGCATGGACAATCAGTATGACTCAGCTGACATCAGTAGGACTCATATATCAGAGACCATAGACCATCAGGCAATGACATCAGTACTTGACCTCAGATAATATCCTTCAGCATGACACAGCTGAATCGATGCTCAGTCTGAACCATGCATCGATACTCACATCACAGATGCACTTCAGCATGTAATCAGCATTGACATCATATGGACCTCGCATGACATAGCAATGACATTCAGTATGTCTCAGCATGACATCAGGGTTATGACTTCAGCATGACATCAGTTAATGACCTCAGCTGAATCTAATATATTTGAGCATGAACTCAGTATGACTTCGCATGCAATAGTTATTAATCAGTATGACGTCAGCATACATCGATGTCTAGGGACATCATAGATTCATATGATCTTACTCAGCATGATACATACCTAGTATGCTCAGCATGAAATCAGTATGACTCCAGCTGACATCAGTAGACTTCAGGACATGATATCAGTGCCTCCAGTATACCTCAGAGTGACATCAGTAGGGGGTGACCTCAGCATGACATTAATTATGACTTCAGCATGATATCATGCATGACATCAGTATGACCCCAGCAATGACATAGTTATGCGTCAGCATGACATCAGTATGCTTCGTTACAAGCATTGACACAGTCTAGCTCACAGGACTCGTAGACCGATGACATCAATATCAGCAGACACAGTATGACTTCAGCCACTGACAGAGTAGGACTCAGTATGACATCAGTAGACACTCAGAAATGAACATGCTCAGATGAAGATCGTATACAGACATTCAGCATGACTCAGCATTGACAGTGACACTATGCATCTCAGATGACATCAGTATATTCGGACATTCAGTACAGATGATATCAGTATGACCTCAGGTGACTCGCCTACTAGCATGACCATCAAGTCATGCACTCATCCGTGACTCATATGACTTCAGCATGCACATCCAGTATGATCTTCAGCATGACAAGTAACTTCACTGACTTAGATCAGCATGACATCATACATCAGACAATAAGATATGATCTCAGCATGACATCAGATAATGGTTCAGCATGAATCAGTATGACCTCTGTTCACCTCAGCATGACATCAGTACTGACTCAAGCATGAAATCATCTAATGAACCTCCGTATGACCTCAGCATGACCATCAGTATGACTTCAGCATGACACAGCATGACTTCAGCATGAACCTCAGCATGACCTCAGTAAACTGATGCTTCAGAGTGACTATCATGACCGACTTCCGCTATACTCAGCATAGACATCAGTTATGACTTCAGCATATAATCACGATCATGACCAGGCAGACATATATGCACTCAGCATACAGTATACTTAGCTACTGCACACTCAGCAGACATGACATCAGTGACCCCATGACAGTATACTTCACATGACATCAGTACTGACCTCAGCATGACATCAGTAGACCTAAGCATGACATCAGGTATATTCAGCATACATCAGTATGACTTCAGCTGCATCGCCACTCAGTCATACCATCAGTAATCCAGCATAGACTCAAGATGACATCAATGACATCAGACTCTCCGTAACTTCAGCATGACATCAGATAATGACTTCACGCATGATTCAGTATGACCTCAGTCATGACTCGACATGACAGTCAGTATGACCCTCAGCATGACATAGTCTGACTCCAGCATGACTGCAGCAGGACATCAGTATGACTGCAGCATAAATCAGTATGCCTCAGCATGACATCAGTTATGACTTCAAAATGACAGTCTTTAGAAACATCAGTTATGGACTTCAGCATTAATCAGATGACCCTTAGCATGACATCCAGTGTGAACTCAAGCATGACATCAGTATGACTGCAGATGACAATCAGGATGACCTCGGCATGACATCAGTATTGACCTGTCACATGAATCAGTATTGCATCAATTGACTTCCAGCATGCACATCAGTATGACTCAGCATGACATCAGTATGACATATCAGCATGAATCAGTAGACACTCAGTTATGACTTCAGATGACCATCAGTATGACACCCTAGCATGACAACACTCAGTATGACCTCAGCATACATCAGCATGAAATCAGATATGATCTCAGCATGACTCAGTAATGATTCAGCTGACATCAGTATGACTTCGCATGTATCAAGTATGGTAACTCAGCCAATCGAACCTCTCAGCATGACATCAGTATGACCTCAGCATGGCATCAGTATGATCTCAGCATGACATCAGTATTAGTATCAGTATTACTTGCAAACTGAATTTTCTCAAAACTTTGGCTTGTCTGATTAAAGATATGTTTTGATTCTGTTTAAAGATCTCAACAGTGTACAGGACTTTTCATAAAGTTGGATATAGAGAAAGAGGTGGACGGATGAATATGGTCATGGGAGCCATGTACTAGAGATAGGTTTGTATTCCAGAAATAGGACAATAAATATGCAGCATATCCTTAAAGGGGTTGTCCAAATTAAATTTTTAAAATATATATAAATGGCTGGGTGTGTAACAAAAAATAAATTATACTTACCGTACCTTACCCTTGTGCCCCCGCTGTCCCGAGCCGTCTTCCATCAGAGCCATTCCTCTGTTTGTTCACAGAGACCGGGCTTGCCAACCCGACCAAACAAACAGAACGAACAAACAGAAGCATGGCTCTGATGGAAGACACCGCAGGACAGCAGGGACATTGGCAAAGGTAAGTATAAGCACTTATTTGGTTTCTTATACCACCCCCTGGCAGGTTATATATATTTGATTTAACCCACACAACCCCTTTATAGTGTAACATGAAAAAAATATATCTTTATAACTCTGCAGGGCACTTGGTGCTCTGTATATTAAAAAAAAGCTGCATTGACCACTACAAAGGATTTAGCTTAATAAAAAAAAAGGTTTTATGTGTTTATTTACTTGAGGCTCTTCATTGTTAGTTATAATTGTGATATTACAATTCCCAAATTACCCAAAATCTAAATGATTTTAATTCAATCGACACAATGGGGCTCATTTACTAAGGGGCCGAATCGCCGTGTTTCCCGAATATTACCAATTTGCTTAGTTTTTCCCTAAATTGCCCCGGGTTTTTGGCACACGCAATCGGATTGTGTCGCATCGGCACCGGCTTACACGTGGCAGAAATCGGGGAGCGTGGCCATCGGAAAATCCGACGGATTCGGTATTTAAAAAAGAATTTGTGTCGCTTGACACACACTTACATGCACCGAAGAGAAGAAGGTGAACTCCGCCGGACCTCAGCGCAGCAGCGACACCTGGTGGACATTGGGCGCACGGACCTTAGTGAATCCCGGCAGAACCCGAATCCTCGTCAGAGAACACACCGCTGGATCGTGATTGGACCAGGTAAGTAAATTAGCCCCAATTGATCAAGTTATTAATACTTGTGCCATATCTGTAGCCCAGCCTCCCTACTCCTGACTTTTACTTACCTCCGTTCACCCTGTCTCCTATCCTATCCTCATTTATAACTCATAAGTTTGTTTCACTCCATTCAATTCCCTCGTCTTTTCATGGTGATAACTGCACATTCGACATGTATTCACTGTGCTGTACATTATCTCCATGACCTTTAATATGTCTTATCATCTGCGTCCTCAGTATCTGCTTTTCACTGCGCTACTGTAGGTTTTGTACAGCTATCAGGATGTCATTATTGTGGCTGTGTACCAATTCTCAGTCATTACAGTTTTTCCTATGTATTACAGTAAAGTGTTATTTTAGAAAAAGAACAGGAATCAACAAGAAAATAGCAACAAGTTTCTAAAAACTAGTGACAATTGCTAAAGTTTTTTTAAGATAACTCTGATAAATTACCGTATATACTCTAGTATAAGCCAACCCAAGTATAAGCCGAGGCCCCTAATTTTACCACAAAACCCCGGAAAACCTATTGACTCGAGTATAAGCCAAGGGTGGGAAATGAATTGGTCACAGCCTCCACAGTATATAGCCTGCCGGACCCTGCCCCATAGTATATAGCCAGCACCTGTCCTCCAGTATATAGCCTGCCAGCCCATATCCCCCAGTATATAGCCATCCCCCTGCCCCAGTATATAGCCAGCCCCCTGCCCCAGTATATAGCCAGCAGCGGGAGAAGCCAGAAAGGTGAGTTTTGATATATTTTTTTACTCAAGTATAAGCCAAGTTTGGGTTTTCAGCATATTTTTTTGTGCTGAAAAACTGGGCTTATACTCGAGTTTTGTTTTTCTGTAATTTGCTCCTTTAATCGTCACAGCAAAAAAAATATAGATAAACAACTTGACGAAAAATATAATCTCGTAAAATCAGCTCACCAAACAGTCCTCAGCTCTCCGACTCCAACAGCTCCACGGACAACCTCGGCCACAGGTGCACACAGAGCAAAAATCACAAAGAAGAAATTTCCAGCTGGACGTGAAGAGTCGGTCAAAAGGTAAAAAATTGCTAAATTTATTTAATCCATTTAAAAAGAAATATAAAGCACAGCACGTAGGAAGGATAAAAGGACATGAAGGCAACAAGCCTACGCGTTTCGGCTTCTGCGTTACTCTCTACAGTCTTACCTTATAAACCTAACTTCCGGATCACATGACCCCTCAGACATTTAACTCTTACTATGCTTAAAAGCATAAAAAACAATTAGTTTCATGAATTTCATGAACAACACATGATAAACAAAATTGTGTGTGTTTTAGCAAAAGTGAATTAAATTTTGTTTTTAGTTTAGACCATATGGGACGCTAGTTTGCAATGTAAATATCCAAAAAAATTGTTGAAGATCCCCACCCCTTTTTGGTCTAATGATTTTCTCAATTCCCCTGCATACTACATACTTGGTGTTACAATTAATGTGATGTTTTATTTCATATTGTGTACTCGTAGAATTGGATAAAAAAAAGTTTTACTCAAAACCACAACAGAGCATTATTTGCATTGTGCGGCTCCTCATTTAACCCCTTAATGACCGCCCTATCGGGTTTTTACGGCGGTCATTAAGGATACTTCTTCTGACGCGTAAGCCTTTCTACGGCGCCGCGTCAGAAGAAGATTTCGGGACATCGGGTCAGTATAGTGGAAAAACACTGATCCCGGGTGTTTAACCCCTTACACGCCGCGGTCAAGCATGACCGCGGCGTGCAAGTGTGTCCCCCGTGGATCGGACCCCCCCGCAGTGCTTACCAGGGGATACGATCCCTCCTGCCACCTCCCCGGGTCCCGACGAGTGACCCGAGGCTGTTGGCTCCTCTTCTCGCCGGGTCCTGCCTTCCTGGCAGGACCCAGCTGTAAGTAACTGAGCATGCTCAGTTACTTACACTATACACTGCAATACAAGTGTATTGCAGTGTAAAGGCTTAAATAAGCGATCGGATGATCGCTTATTCAAGCCAAGAAGTAGAAAATCTAAAAAAGTTAAAAAAAAAAAAA
>WNYA01001903.1:0-55252 GCA_019512145.1 Engystomops pustulosus | reverse complement strand
TATAGCGTGTAGCAGGGGGGATACAGGGGTATATAGCGTGCAGCAGGGAGGATACAGGGGTATATAGCGTGCAGCAGGGAGGATACAGGGGTATATAGCGTGCAGGTGGGATACAGGGGTATATAGCGTGCAGGGAAGAGCACTACACATCCTATGGTCGCACATACCGCACTTTCTGTACATCTCCCTCCAGCCGTGCAGAGGGCGTCCGGCGTGGGCGCATGCGCGGGAATACTCGGTCAGCGCTCGGCACCAGGTACCAACATCATTATCCGACCTGCAACGTCAAGAAAATCATTAGGACCGCGCCCTCTGACCCTGACCAGTCCAAGGGGACATGAAGGACCCCAGCACAGCCTCCATGTGTGTCCGTGTACAGGAGGTAATGCAGGGGTCACCGGGGGTCAGCTGGTGACATCTACGTACAGGCACAGGTCATCCTCGCAGCTCGCCATGAAGGGCATCGGACTCACGAGATCGTGGCAATCCTGAAACGGTGAGTGGAGTAATGCGCGGCAGAGCGAGTGTGCCCCCTGTGGAGAGAGCCCAGCATTACTCATCAGTAGAAGAAAATAGATCGCACTCCAGCACCGAGGGATCTTCAAAACCTTCAAGACTTTATTTTTTACAAAAAGTTTAAAAATGATTATTTCTGAAATACAGACGTCCTTTGTGTCACCCGGTGTGATTGTGTGGAGAGGCGGCCTACGCGCTCCAGGTGTTACCGCACACCCTAACCCTAACCCTAGGCCGCCTCTCCACACAATCACACCCTAACCCTAACCCTAGGCCGCCTCTCCACACAATCACACCCTAACCCTAGGCCGCCTCTCCACACATTTAAATTCCACGTTTTTTCCGAATCCGTCGGGTTGTCTGACGGACAGGCCCCCCGATTTCTGTCGCGTGCAAGCCGGGGCCAATGCGCCACAATCCGATCGCGTGCGCCAAAATCCCGAGGCAATTCAGCGCAAAACGGAGATATTTGGGAAAACCTGACGGAATCGCGGTCCGTGGACCCTTAGTTAATGAGCCCCAGTGAGTTGTAGAGAAATGTCCTGGTCTCGGGGCTGCAGGGAGTCCTGGGCCAGTGGACACGAGGCTGCAGCAGCTCCAGGCTGTAGGTGTATAGTGAATCCAGAGCTGCTGGAGGTAAGTTACCTTCAGGACAGTAGCAGCCGTCCACACAGGAGATCTCACTGTCCACGCACGGCTTCTTCTGGTGGCAGGTGGTGGGACAACACTGGATGCACTCACTGTACACCAGGCCGGGATCACAGGGAACAGCTGTGGGTGGAGAATACAGGGGTATATAGCGTGCAGGAAGAATACAGGGGTATATAGCGTGCGGGAAGAATACAGGGGTATATATCGTGCAGGAAGAATACAGGGGTATATAGCGTGCAGGAAGAATACAGGGGTATATAGCGTGCAGCAGGGAGGATACAGGGATATATAGCGTGCAGGTGAGAGGATACAGGGGTATATAGCATGCAGCAGGGAGGATACAGGGGTATATAGCGTGCAGGTGAGAGGATACAGGGGTATATAGCTTGCAGCAGGAAGAATACAGGGGTATATAGCGTGTAGCAGGGAGGATACAGGGGTATATAGCGTGTAGCAGGGGGGGTACTTGGGTATATAGCGTGCAGCAGGGAGTATATAGGGGTATATAGCGTGCAGCAGGGAGGATACAGGGGTATATAGCGTGCAGGTGGGATACAGGGGTATATAGCGTGCAGGGAAGAGCACTACACATCCTATGGTCGCACATACCGCACTTTCTGTACATCTCCCTCCAGCCGTGCAGAGGGCGTCCGGCGTGGGCACATGCGCGGGAATACTCGGTCAGCGCTCGGCACCAGGTACCAACATCATTATCCGACCTGCAACGTCAAGAAAATCATTAGGACCGCGCCCTCTGACCCTGACCAGTCCAAGGGGACATGAAGGACCCCAGCGCAGCTTCCATGTGTGTCCGTGTACAGGAGGTAACGCAGGGGTCACCGGGGGTCAGCTGGTGACATCTACTTACAGGCACAGGTCATCCTCGCAGCTCGCCATGAAGGGCATCGGACTCACGAGATCGTGGCAATCCTGAAACGGTGAGTGGAGTAATGCGCGGCAGAGCGAGTGCGCCCCCTGTGGAGAGAGCCCAGCATTACTCATCAGTAGAAGAAAATGGATCGCACTCCGGCACCGAGGGATCTCCAAAACCTTCAAGACTTTATTTTTTCAAAAAGTTTAAAAATGATTATTTCTGAAATACAGACGTCCTTTGTGTCACTCGGTGTGATTGTGTGGAGAGGCGGCCTAAGCGCTCCAGGTGTTACCGCACACCCTAACCCTAACCCTAGGCCGCCTCTCCACACAATCACACCCTAACCCTAACCCTAGGCCGCCTCTCCACACAATCACACCCTAACCCTAACCCTAGGCCGCCTCTCCACACAATCACACCCTAACGCTCACACCTCCGCCTCGTCCGCTCACACCTCCGCCTCGTCCGCTCACACCTCCGCCTCGTCCGCTCACACCTCCGCCACGTCCGCTCACACCTCCGCCACGTCCGCTCACACCTCCGCCTCTTCCACTTACATCTCCCCCTCCTCCTCTTTCACTCACACCTCCCCCTCCTCCACTTCCACTGTATGTGATGGTACGTGGCCCCTGGCAGTTGATTGTGATGGGATGTGGCCCCTGGAAGCTGATTGTGATAGGATGTGGCTGCGCTCTACCTCTCTTGCCTGCTGGTTCAGTGTGGCACATGGTGGCTCATACACAGCAGGAGGCGCAGAACTCATCCACAACTTCTGGGGTAAATCCTCCCTCCAGCTGTTCACAAACTCCTCAATGTTCTCTGTTACTTTCCCTGCAATCAGAAAAATGGCAGAAATTAATAAATAGATAAAGATATCGGGGGTTATTCATTATTCGGCTCCTCGGGGCAGTTCTATGTTTATATTTGGAGCTTCGCTACCCAAAAAATGTAATAAATTATTATTATTATGTTCTGTCTCAAAATGCATAAAAAGTCCCAGCACATCCATCAGCAGGGACTGGAGGCACTGCGAGAGGTTTTATGGTTTGTAGAAGTCCCAGGTCAGGTATCCGGCTCTGCACCGCGTTGTACTGATGATCTATCTTATCGGATCAGTGAGGAGGTGGGAATAGTCCTGCGAGAGGTTTTATGGTTTGTAGAAGTCCCAGGTCAGGTATCCGGCTCTGCACCACGTTGTACTGATGATCTATCTTATCGGTTCAGTGAGGAGGTGGGAATAGTCCTGTGAGAGGTTTTATGGTTTGTAGAAGTCCCAGGTCAGATATCCGGCTCTGCACCGCATTGTACTGATGATCTATCTTATCGGATCAGTGAGGAGCATCATATGGGCACTATGGCTGGCATACTCTGGAGTAGAGTCACTATGTGGTCACCTGACCTGTATGGCAAAATTCTGCTCATCCGGCTCCACGTGTCGCACAAGGTCATACGTGAATTTCCCAGGGTAAAAAAAATAAAGTCCATCAAACGTCTCATAATGGTTCTGTCCCCAGGTCCGGCACAGGTTCTCCCTCTCCGGACCCATGTTATATACTGCAGGAGAACAAGATCCAGAACGTAAGACATACCTACAGCACACGCAACATACATGTACATGCAGGTCACATGACTCCTCTACATAGCACACATGTATACTGTACATACACATGTACATGCCTCATACAAAAGGGTCATCCCTGGTCCTACTATATGAGGTCATCCCTGGTCCTGCTATATGAGGTCATCCCTGGTCCTACTATATGAGGTCATCCCTGCTACTATACGAGGTCATCCCTGGTCCTGCTATATGAGGTCATCCCTGATCCTACTATATGAGGTCATCCCTGATCCTACTATATGAGGTCATCCCTGGTCCTACTATATGAGGTCATCCCTGATCCTACTATATGAGGTCATCCCTGGTCCTACTATATGAGGTCATCCCTGGTCCTGCTATATGAGGTCATCCCTGTATTGTGCATCCCTAAATTTCTGCTGCCGCAGATCATGTGCCTTCCGGTGACATTTGCGGATCCATACGTGATTCATGACATTCACCTATCTGACATCTGGATCCCGATGCGTTGTATCGACTGCAGTCACAAAACTTCTTCTGCCAACATTCTCCTCCATTGAAGCAGGGCAGGACATCTGAGGAGAGAAGACAAGTTATAGGGACAGTGCTCCTGCTCCGTGGCATCACCGGCAGGAGGACAACATCCCATGAGATCCAGCGGAGTCATAGAGACAGTGTGAACACGGCCCGAGCGCCTCACATTGCAGAAGGCAGCAGCCCGGAAACCCACTTGTTTAGTCTGTAAAACTCCGAATCTCAGGGGGGGGGAGGCATACAAATCAGCACAAAGGAATCATCATGTGTAAGACAACAGCAAAAACATCATAACTTAGACTTCTCACCATATTATTCACCTCACTAGTCTGGTATCATGGTCATTTTCCCAAATCAGCCCAGAAATATTTCATAATATCCACAATAGCGTCCAATAGTACCGCGTCATGTCATGTCTCATCCAGCAATAGTACCGCGTCATGTCATGTCTAATCCGGCAATAGTACCGCGTCATGTCATGTCTCATCCGGCAATAGTACCGCGTCATGTCATGTCTGTCATGTCATGTCTCATCCGGCAATAGTACCGCGTCATGTCATGTCTAATCCGGCAATAGTACCGAGTCATGTCTAATCCGGCAATAGTGCCGCGTCATGTCATGTCTCATCCAGCCAATAGTACCGAGTCATGTCTCATCCGGCAATAGTGCCGCGTCATGTCATGTCTCATCCAGCCAATAGTACCGAGTCATGTCTCATCCGGCAATAGTGCCGCGTCATGTCATGTCTCATCCAGCAATAGTACCGAGTCATGTCTAATCCGGCAATAGTGCCGCGTCATGTCATGTCTCATCCGGCAATAGTACCGCGTCATGTCATGTCTCATCCGGCAATAGTACCGCGTCATGTCTCATCCGGCAATAGTACCGTCATCCGGCAATAGTACCGCGTCATGTCTCATCCGGCAATAGTACCGCGTCATGTCATGTCTCATCCGGCAATAGTACCGCGTCATGTCATGTCTCATCCGGCAATAGTACCGCGTCATGTCTCATCCGGCAATAGTACCGCATGCCATAAAAGCCAGGAAATAACCCCCAACAGGAGATCGGAGCAGTTGAGATCCACTACTATACATGGGATCTGCTAACAGATATCTTATTCACTACCATAACTTGTCACCAGTCATCGTGGGGGATCAAGGTAGTTATTGTTCCGCAGAGTCCCACGGGTTCTGCCCACGTAATCCGGGAATCATCGTTAGGTACAAAGCCGGAGCTTCCATCCCATGCCAAGGGAAGACTGTACTGAAGAGTGAAATGATGTATCTGGAGAGGTCTGCTCCTCAGGGCTCCACTACTGTATGGAGAGAAACACTGGGGGAGGGAACACACAGCAATGTGAACGCCCCTGAGCTAGAGGGGCCAATAACGCACCAAACAACACCTAAGGGATTACTCACTGAGGTTAATTGAGGAGAACAATCTGGTTCGGAACGTCTACTTCCCCTGCACCTGATAAATACAGAGGACGGAGCGGGCAGGCGTAGGGGACGAGCAGTGCAGGTGGGGGTCATTGTGCCCTGTGCAGGTAAACAGGAGAGTCAACACAACAGCGGACAACAGTCACATCTGATATGTACACTCCCTCTTCAAGGACTGCTGAAGGGCTCCTCAAGGGAGGGCTATGGACATGTGGGAGAGGGTCCAGGTGTCATTACTAGTGACTTAGGGGTGGAGTATGGAGGGATGGGTAATGGCCCATTGGTCTCTGATCACACACCTAATCAGCCATATTGAGTTATTCATAAATGAATAGAGATCTTCCATTTAACCTGGCATTATTGGGCCACTACGGCTGGCATCCTATGGGCACTAGGTGGTGTAATATGGGTGGTTGGTGTTATATGGGCAATTGGAGGATATGTGGCTAGGGGCATTGGCAAACTGGCAATATAGGGGACCTGTACGACCCTCTATGGGAGAACACCAACTGCCATTATATGGCCCACCATGAAATGAGAGGGCTGTGTGGGCACTATGGCGGAATCTAGGGCACTATGGCTGGCATTATATATGGGCACTTATGGCTGTCTTATATGAGCACTAGGATAATGATGGATGGACACTATGGATGATGCGGTATGGGCACTATGGATGTCATAAGGGAACTATGGCTGGGTATTATATGAAGCATATGGATAATGCTGTATGGCTATGGATTGTATATATGGGACTATGGCTGGTATTATAGAGCACGATGATAATGCTTGTATGGGCACTATGGATGATGCTGTATGGGCACTAGGATTTGTCAGGAGCCAGGGGAAACCATGAGAGGAGTGGTGCGAACGTGGAAGGGTTAAAGTCCTGGGAAAATGATCGGACACCGGCCTGGGGGGTGGTCCAGGTGTCGAACAAGCTAGGCCGACGGGAAGCCAGCACTGCTCTCCCAAGACTGGGAACACAACGCAGGGAGAGTGAGGGGGGAGGGGGGTGCCAGGTATGGGGGCGTGGAGAAGCTCAAGGGGAAAGCAGGGTAGCGCTTCTTTAAAGGCTGGCTGAGAGGGAGCGGGTGAGCGAGGGGGTAGCGGAAAGACGGGATGGTTCAGACGGCTGTGGGAAGAGGGGAAAAGACGGGGGGTGGTAATTAGGGGATGGCGGTGGAATGTTATATGGGAATTTGGGAGCATGTATCAGCGGGACATATGGCTGGCTCGTATATGGGCACTATGGATGGCGTTGTATGGGAGGGTTGTGTTATCAGGGCCCACTATGGATGATGTTTGATATGGGGCACTATGCTGGGTGTTATATGGGCTTGGTTGGTGTTATATGGGCACTATGGCTGGCTTATATGGGCCAACTATGGCTGGTGTTATTTGGGCCTGGTTGGGTGGGTATATGGGGCACTAGGAATGCGGAATTGTATGGGCACTATGGATGGCATTATATGGAACAAATATGGATGGTGTGTATTTGGGATGTGGTTGGTGTTATATGGGCACTATTATGGCTGGCATTATATGGGCACTATGGTGGTGTTATATGGACACGACTGGCGTTATCTGGGCACTAAGGCTGGTGTTATATGGAAACGACTGGCATTATATGGGCACTAGGGGGTGGCGTTATATGGGCACTATGGATGGCATTATTATGGGCACTATGGCTGGGTTTATTTGGCCTGGTGGTGTATATGGGCACTATGGATGACGTTGTATGGGCACTATGGCTGGCATTATTATGGCCACTCTGGCTGGCTTATATGGGCACTATGGATGACGCTGTATGGGCACTTATGGTGGTGTTATTTGGCCTGGTTGGCGGTGTATATGGGCACTATGGATGACGCTTGTATGGGACTATGGCTGGCGGATGTATGGCCACTATGGCTTGGCTGTCTATGGGCACTATGGATGACGCTGTATGGGCACTATGGTTGGCATATAGGGCGAACTTGGAAGGCATGCAATAGGGCCACTATGGATGGTGTTATATGGGAACTATGGATGACGCTGTATAGGCAATATGGCTGGCATGGACATGGGAACTATGGAAGGAATTATATGGGCACTATGGCTGGTTTTCTATGGCACTATGGCTGCACATATGGCCACTATGGCTGGAATCATATGGGCATAGGCTGTGTAAATGGGCACCATGGATGGACAAATCATATGGCACTATGGCTGCATCATATGGGCCACATGGCATGTGTTAAATGGGCACCATGGCTGGCATCATATGGGACACTATGGCTGGCATATATGGGCACTATTCTGGGTATATGGGCACCATGGCAGGCATCTAGGGCACTATGATGGAATATATGGGCATATGGATGGCATCATATGGGAATATGGCTGGTGTTTAAATGGGCACCATGGCTGCTCATATGGGCACCGGCTGGCATCATATGGGCAACTATGGCTGGTGTTGTTGGGCACCATGGCTGGCGTTATATGGGTACATGGCTGGATCATATGGGCACTAGGTGGCATCATATGGGACTATGGCATCCCGTGTTCTATCATTCCCCATGGGCACTATGGTGGCATCATAAGGCTGTATACCCCTTTTCCTTGTTTATGGTTGTGCCCACGCATCAATGGGAAGACTATGTGCTGTGCAGTACTGGGTCCCACTTCTAGTAGATGTTGTTTTCATTCGTGTTTGTGTATATCAATTAATACCCCATTTCGCTTCCTCCCCCTTTTTTGTTAGGTCTCCCAGCCGCACCCCCAACGTAAATTAGGGGGTACCAGTGTCCCCTCTGGACCGGACTCCACGTGTCGCACAAGGTCATACGTGAAATTTCCACGGTAAAAAAAAATAAAGTCCATCAAACGTATCAATAATGGTTCTTGTCTCCAGGCCGGCACAGGTTCTCCTCTCCGGACCCATGTTATATACTGCAGGAGACAAGATCCAGAACGTAAGACATACCTACAGCACACGCAAATACATTGTACATGCAGGTCCACATGACCACCTATACATAGCCACAGTATACTGTACATACACATGTACATGCCTATACATAAGATTCATCCCTGGTACCTCCATACTATATGAGGTCATCCCTGCGTCCTGCTAATGAGGTCATCCCTGGTCCTACATATATGAGGTATCCTGGTCCACTATAGGAATGGGTCATCCCTGGTCCTACTATAGGAGTCATCCTGGTCCTACTATATGAGGTCATCCCTGTCCCTGATATATGAGGTCATCCCTGGTCCTACTATATGAGGTATCCCTTGATCCTGCTAATGAGGTCATCCCTGATCCTGCTATATGAGGTCATCACTTGTCCTATATGAGTCTCCTGATCCTGCTATATGAGGTCATCCCTGGTCTTCCTGCTATATGAGGTAATCCATGGTCTACTATATGAGGTCATCCCTGATCACTATATGAGGTCATCCCTGGTTCCTAAATTGAGGTTCATCCCTGCGTCCTGCTATATGGGTCATCCCTGGTCCTTAATAATATGAGCGTCATCCCTGGTCCTACTATATGAGGTATCCATGTGTCCTACTATTATGATGGTCATCCCTGGTCCTATCTAGGAGGTCATACCTGCGTCCTACTATAGGAGGTCATCCTGGCATTACTATATGAGGTCATCCCTGGTCCTGCTATATGAGGTCATCCCTGGTCCCTACTATTATGAGGTATCCCTGGTCCTTACTATATGAGGTCATCTGGTACAATACTATGAGCTCATCCCTTGGTCCCTGCATATGAGGTCATCCAGCTGTCCTGATAATGAGGTCATCCCTGGTACTGCTATATAGGTCATCCCTGGTCCTACTAATGAAGGTCATCCCTGGTTCCTATATAGGAGGTCATCACTGGTCCTACTATATGAGGTCATTCCCTGGTCCGGTCCTGCTATATGAGGTCATCCCTGGTTCCTACTTATGAGGTCATCCCTGGTCCGGCATATGAGGTCATCCACAGGTTCCTGCTAATGAGTAATACCTGGCCTGCTATAGAGGTCATCCCTGGTCCTACTATATGAGGTATCCCTTGGTCCTATATAGGAGGTCATCCCTGGTCCTACTATATGAGGTCATCCATGGTCCTGTATATGAGGTCATCCATGCGTCCTACTATATGAGGTCATCCCTGCGTCCTGCTATATGAGGTCATCCCAGAGTCCTACGATATGCGGTCATCCCGGTCCTACTATATGAGCTCATCCCGATCCTACTATATGAGGTAATCCTGGGTATACTATATGAGGTCATCCTTGGTCCTTTACTATATGAGGGGTATCCCTGGTCCTACTATATAAGGTCATCCCGGTCCTGCTATATGAGGTCATCCATGGTCCTGCTATATGAGGTTCATCCCTGGTCCTACTATATGAGCTCATCCAGATCATACTAACGAGGTCCTCCCTGGTCCTGCTTATGAGCTATCAATGGTCCTTACTATATGAGGTCATTCCCTGGTCCTGACTATACGAAGGTCAATCCCTGGTCCTACTAGATGAGGTCATCCATGGTCCTGCTATAGAGGGCATCCCTGGTCCTGCATATGAGCTAATCCCGGTCATACTATATGAGGTAATCCCTGGTCCTACTATACGAGGTCATCCCGGGTCCTACTATATGAGGTCATCCCAGGTCCTTTGCTATACGAGTAATCCCTGATCCTGCTAGATGAGGTCATCCATGATCCTAATATATGGAGTAATCCCTGATCCTACTATATGAAGGTCATGTTTCCCTGATCCTACTAATGAGGTTCCCTGGTCCTACTATATGAGGTCATCCCTGAGTCCTAGTATATGCGGTCATCGCTGGTCTTACTATAGGAAGGTCATCCGATCCTACTATATGAGGTCATCCCTGATCATACTATATGAGGTATCCCTGATCCTTAATATAGAGGTAATCCCTGATCCACTTAGAGGGCATCCAGATCCTACTATATGAGGTCATTCCCTGGTCCTACATATAAGGTCATCCCGAATCCTGCTTATGAGGTCATCCCTGTCCTACTAATGAGGTCATCCCTGATCATACTATATGAGGTCATCCTGATCCTACTATATGAGGTCATCCCTGCGTTCCCTACATAGGAGGTCATAGCTGGGTCCTTACTATATTGAGGTCATAGTGGTCCTCTATATGAGGTCATCCCTAGTCTAATATATGATGGTCACCATGGTTCCTGCATATGAGGTCATCCCTGTCATGCTATATGAGGTCATCCCTGGTCCTGCTATATATGAGGTCATCCCTGGGTCCTAATTTATAAGGTATCCTGATCCGCATATATGAGGTCATCACTGTCCTACTATATGAGGTCATCCCTGATCCTGCTATATGAGGTCATCCTGGTCATACATATTACGAGGTCATCCCTGATCCTGCTATATGAGGTCATCCCTGATTCCTACTATACGAGGTCATCCCTGATCCTACTCTATGAGGGTTCATTCCCTATGGTCCTGCTATATGAGGTCATCCATGATCCTACTATATGAGGTCAGCCATGATCATACTATATGAGGGTCATCCTGGTCCTACTATATAGGTCATCCCTGGTCTGCTATATGCGGGCATCCCTGGTCTGCTATATGAGGGCATCCCTGGTCCTGCTATATGAGTCATCCCTGATCCTACTCTACGAGGTCATACCCTGGTCTACTATATATGAGGTCATCCCTGGTCTACTTATACGAGGGTCATCCCTGATCCTACTATAGAGGTAATACATGATCCTACTATATGAGGTCATCCCTGGTCTGCTAAGTGGTCATCCCAGGTCTTACTATATGAGGTCATCCCTGGTCCCTGCTATATGAGGTATCCCTGGGGTTGCTATATGAGGCCATCTCTGGTTCCACTATATGAGGGTTCATCATTGGTCCTACTATATGAGGTCATCCTGGTCTAGTTAGGAGGGTCATCCCTGGTCCTGATATATGAGGTCATCCCTGGTCCTGCTAATGAGGCCATCCCTTGGTCTACTATATGAGGTCATCCATGGTCCTCCTATATATGAGGTCATCCCTGGGTCCTGACTATAATGAGGTCATCCCTGGTCCTGCTCGACGAGGTCATCCCTGAAGTCCGACTATATGGGTCATCCCTGATCCTGCTATAGTGAGGTCATCCATGGTCCTACTATATGAGGTATCCGGATCCTACTATATGAGGTCATCCTGATCCTATATATGAGGTCATCCTGATCCTACTATATGAGGTCATCCCGGTCCTACTTATAGAGGTCATCCTGGTCCTACTATATGAGGTCATCCCTGATCCTACTATATGAGGTCATCCCTATCCTACTATATGAGGTATCCTGGTCCTATATATGAGGTCATCCCTGGTCCTGCTATATGAGGTCATCCCTGGTCCTGCTATAAGAGGGTCATCCCTGGTTCCTACTATATGAGGTCATCCCTGATCCTACTATACGAGGACGAAGGTCATCCATGGTCTACTATAGGAGGTCATCCTGTCCTACTAATGAGTTCATCCCTGATCCTACGATATGAGGTCATCCCTGATCCTTATATGAGGTCATCCCTGGTCCTACTATACGAGGTTCATCCTGTCCTTACTATATGAGGTCATCCCTGATTCCTATATATGAGGTCATCCCTGGTCCTATAAATGAGGGTCATCCCTGATCCTACTATATGAGGTTATTCCTGATCCTTACATACGAGGTAAGCCCTGGTCCCTGGCTATATGAGGTCATCCTGTCCTACTATATGAGGTCCATCCCTGGTCCGACTATAGAGGTATCCCTTGATACCTACTATATGAGGTCTCATCCCGGGTCTACTAATGAGGTCACCCTGGTCCTGCTTATATGAGGTCATCCCTGATCTACTATACGAGGTCATCCCTGGTCCTGCTATATGAGGTCATCCCTGTATCCTACTATATGAGGTCATCGGCTCCACTATATGAGGTCATTCCCTGAGTGCCTACTATATGAGGTCATCCTGATCCTACTATATGAGGTTCATCCCTGGGCCTACTATATTGAGGTCATCCCTGGTCCTGCTAATGAGGTCATCCCTGTATTGGGCACCCTAAATTTCTGCTGCCGCAGATCATGTGCCTCCGGTGAATTTGCGGATCCATTACGTTGATTCATGACAGTCACCTATCTGCCATCTGTATGCCCGAGGCGTTGTATCGAATGCAGTCACAAAACTTCTTCTGCAAACATTCTCCTCCATTGAAGCAGGCAGGACATTTGAGGGAGCGAAGGCAAGTTATAGGGACAGTGCTCCTGATCAGTGGCATCACGGCAGGAGGACAACATCCCATGCGATCCAGCGGAGTCATAAGAGGACAGTGTGAACACGGCCCTGAGCGCCTCACATTGAAAGGAAGGCAGCAGCCGGAAAACCCACTTGTTTAGTCGCAAAATCCGAATTCAGGGGGGGGGAGGCATACAAATCAGCACAAAGAATCATCACCCTTGTGTAAGACAACAGCAAAAACTCATAACTTAGACTCTCCACCCCAATTAATTCACCTCACTAGTATGGTATCATGGTCATTTCCCAAATCAGCCCAGAAATATTTATAATATCACAATAAGCGTCCAATAGTACCGCGTCATGTCATGTCTCATCAGCAATAGTACCGGGTCATGTCATGTCTAATCCGGCAATAGTACCGCGATGTCATGTCTCATCCGGCAATTAGTACCGCGTCATGTCATGTTCATCCAGCAATAGTTACCGAGTCATGTCCTGTCTCATTCCGGCAATAGTACCACGTATGTCATGTCTATCCAGCCAATAGTACCGAGTCATGTCTCATCAGGCAATAGTACCGGTCAATGGTATGTCTCATCCAGCAATAGTACCGAGTCATGTCAGTTCTCATTCCGGCAATAGTACGCGTCATGTCATGTCTCATCCGGCAATAGTACCGCGTCATGTCATGTCTAATCGGCATGACCGAGTCATGGTCTAATCCGGTTACAATAGTGCCGCGTCATGTCATGTCCGCATCCAGCAATAGTACCGCGTCATGTCAGGTCTCATTCCCGCAATAGTACCGCGTTCATGTCTCATCGGCAATAGTACCGCGTCATGTCATGTCTAATCCGGCAATAGTACCGAGTCAGGGCTAATCCGGCAATAGTGCCGGTCATGTCATGTCTCATCCAGCCCAATAGTAAGGGTTCATTGTTCTCATCGGCATAGTGCCGCGTAATGTAATGTCTCATCCAGCCAATAGTAACCGTCATGTCTCCATCGGCAATAGTGCCGCTCAGGTCATGTCTCATCCAGCAATAGTTACCGAGTATGTCTAATCCGGGCAATAGTGCCGGTCATGTCATGGTCTTCATCGGCAATAGTACCGCGTCAGTCATGTCTATTCATCCGGCAATTAGTACCGCGTCATGTCTCATCCGGCATTAGTACCGTTGTCATGTCAGTCTCATCCGGCAATAGTACCGAGTCATGTCTAATCCGGGATTAATAGTACGCGTTCATGTCATGTCTCATCCGGCAATAGTACCGCGTTATGTCATGTCTCACCGGCAATAGTACCGCCGCATGTCTCATCGGCAAACTAGTACGGTAATGTCTCATCCGGCATAGTACCGGTCATGTTCTAACCGGCAATAGTATCCGCGTCATGTCATGGTCTCATCCGGCAATAGTACCGCGTCATGTCATTCTCATCCGGCAATCGGTCCGCGTCATGTCATGTCTCATCCAGCAATATACCGAGTCATGTCTCATCCGGCCAATAGTACCGCGTCCTTTCATGTCTCGCCAGCAATAGTACCGCGTCATTCCATGTCTCATCCAGCAATAGTACCGCGTCATGTCATGTCTCTCCGGCCAATAGGACGCGTCATTGTCATGTCTATACGGCATAGTACCGCGTAATGTCATGTATCATCCGGCAATAGTAACGCGTCAGTCATGTCTCATCCGGAATCGTACCGCGTCATGTATGTTCTCATCCGGCAATTAGTACCGCGTCATGTTAATCCGGCCAATAGTTACCGGCTCATGTCATCATGACCCCCGCCGCACAATAGTACCGAGTCATGTCTAACCACTCACGGCAATAGTACCGCGTCATGTCAGTCTCACCGGCAATTAGTACCGGTCTGGTAATTGTCTCATCCAGCATCCAGCAATTAGTACCGCGTACATGTCAGGTCTAATCCGGCAAATAGTAACGCGTCATGTCAGTCTCATCCGGCAATAGTGCCGCGTCATTCATGATCTCATCGGACAATAGTACCGCGTCATCAGTCATGTCTCATCCGGCAATAGTACCGCGTCATGTCATGTCTCATCCGGACAATAGTACCGCGTCATGTCATGTCTAATCCAGCAATAGTACCCGGTAATGTCTCATTTTCCGCAAAGTTAACCGCGTCATTGTTCTCATCCGGCAATAGTACAGCGTATGTCAGTCTCATCCAAGCAATAGTTACGAGTCATGTCTCTCGGCAATTAGTACGCGTCAGTCATGTCTCATCCGGCAATAGTACCGCGTCATGTCATGTCACTCCGGCATAGTACCGCGTCATGTCATGTCTTAATCCGGCAATAGTAACGGGTCATGTCATGTCTCATCCGGCAATAGTACCGCGTCATGTCATGTCTCAATCCGCAATAGTACCGCGTCATGTCTCACCAGCAATTATTACCGCTTCATTCATGTCTAATCCGGCAATAGACCGCGTCATGTCATGTCTAATCCGGCAAAGTACTGCGTTTTTTTCATGTCATGTCTCACCGGCAATAGTTGCGCCGTCAGTCATGTATCATCCGGCAATAGTACCGCGTCAGTCATGTCTATCCGGCAATAGTACGCGTAAATGTAATGTCTCATCCCAGCCAATAGTACCGCGTCATGTCTGTCTCATCCGCAATAGTTACCGCGCATGTCATGTCTAATCCGGGCAATAGTATCCGGTCATGTCATTGTCTAATCCGGCAATATGTACCGCGTCATGTTCATGTATAATTTTTTAATCTGGCAATAGTACCGCTAATGTCCTGTCTCATCCAGCATAGACCGCGTAATGTCATGTCTCATCCGCAATAGTACCCGCGTCATGTCATGTCTTAATCCGGCAATAGACAGCGTCATGTGCATTGTCTAATCCGCAATAGTACTGAGTCATGTCAGGTCGCATCCGGCCAATAGTACCGCGTCAATGTCTAATCCGGCAATAGTACCGCGTCATGTCATGTCTCATCCGCAATAGTACCGCGTCATGTCATGTATCCTCCGGGCAATTAGTTACCGCGTCATGTCAGTCCTAATTCCAGCAAATTAGGTTACCGCCTCATGTCATGTATCATCCGGCAATAGTACCGCGTAGTCTCATCCGGCAATAGTTACGCGTCATGTTCAGTCTAATCCAGGCAATAGTACCGCGTAATGTCTCATCCGGCAATAGTACCGCGTCATGTCATGTCTAATCCGGCAATAGTACGAGTCATGTATAATCGGCCCATAGTAACGCGTCATGTTCATGGTCTCATCCAGCAATAAGTACCGAGTCATGTCAGTATCATTCCGGCAATAGACCGCGTCAGTCATGTCTAATCCGGCAATAGTTACCGCGTCATTCATGTCTAATCGGCAATAGTGACCGCTCAGGTCATGTATAACCGGCAAAGTACCGCTCATGTATAATCCGCAATAGTTCCGCGTCATGTCATCTCATCGGGCAAGAGTACCGCGTCATGTCATGTCTCATCCGGCAATAGTACCGCACGTCATGTCATGTCTCATAAGGCAATAGTTACCGAGTCATGTCATGTCTTCCCGGCATAGTACCGCGTCATGTTATGTCTCATCCGCAATAGTACGCGTTAATGTCATGTCTCATCCGGCAATGGACCGCGGTCATGTCAGTCTCAGCCGGCAAATAGTACCGCGTCTGTCTCATCGGCAATAGTACCGCGTCATGTCTAATCCGGCAATAGTACCGCGTCATGTCATGTCTCATCCGGCAATAGTACCGAGTAATGTAATGTCTCATCCCGGCAATAGTACCGCGTCAGGTCTCATCCGACAATAGTACCAGTCATGTCTCATCCGACAATAGTTCCGCGTCATGTCATGTCTTCATCCAGGCACTAGTACCGCGTCATGTCATGTTTAATCCGGAATAGTACCGCGTCATGTCTCATTCCGGCAATGTACCACGTAATGTCATGTCTCATCCGGCAATAGTGACCGCGTCATGTCATGTATAATCCGGCAATAGTACCGCGTATGTCATGTCGCATCAGGCAATAGTACCAGCGGTTCATGTCTATTTCTTTTTTACCTTTCGAGCAATAGTTACCGAGTATGTTCTCATCCGGCAATAGTACAGTATGTCATGTCTCATCCGGCATAATAGTACCGAGTCATGTCATGTCTATCCGGCCAATTAGTACCGCGTCATGTCATGTCATCCGGCAATAGTACCGCGTCAGGTCATGTCTCATTCGGCAATATAGTACGCGTCATGTCATGTCTCATCCGGCAAATAGTACCGCGTAATGTCTATCGGCAATAGGTACCGCGTCATGTCTAATCCGGCAATAGTACCGCTCATGTAATGTCTCTCCGGCAATAGTACCGCGTAATGTCATGTTCTTCAATTATTTTTTTTTTTTTCGGGGCCAAATAGTACCGCGTCCGTCTCATCGACAATAGGTACCATGTATGTCTCATCCGACATAGTTCCGACGTCCATGTAATGTCTCATCCGGCATAGTGACCGCGGTCATGTTCATTGTTTAATCCGAGCAATAGTACCGCGTAATGTCTTCATACGGCAATAGTACCACGTCATGTCATGTCTAATCGGCAATCAATAGTTACCGTAATGTATGTCTAATCCGGCAATAGTACGCGTCATGTCATGTCTCATCGGCATAGTTACCGCGTCATGTCATGTATCATCCGGCACTAGTACGCGTCATTTCTCATCCGGCAATAGTACGCGTCATGTCTCATCCGGCAATAGTACCAAGTCATGTCATGTCCATCGGCAATAGTACCGGTCATGTCATGTCTCATCGGCAATAGTACCGCGTCATGTCATGTCTAATCCGGCAACTAGTACCGAGGATGTTGTCTCATCCGGCAATAGTACCGCGTCATGTCATGTCTCATCCGACAAAAGTTCCGCGTCATGTCATGTCTCAATCCGGCAATAGTTCCGCGTCATGTCATGTTTAATCCGGCATATACCGAGTCATGTCAGTCTCATCCGGCAATAGGGCCGCGTCATGTCATGTCTCATCAGCAATTAGTACCGCGTCATGTCATGTACATCCGGCAATAGTAAAACGCGTCAGTCATGTCTAATCGGCAAATAGTACCGCGTAAGGTCATGTCTCATCGGCAATAGTAACCGCGTCATGTCAGGGTATAATCCGGCAATAGTTTTAACGCGTTCATGTCATGTCTAATCGGCAATAGTACGCGTCATGTCTAATCCGGCAATAGTACCGTCATGTCATGTCTCATCCGGCAATATGCGTTGTGTTTGTTTTTTTGTTTTTTTGTTTCCGCGTCATGTCTCATCCGACCATAGTACCACGTCAGTCATGTCTCATCCAGCAAATAGTACCACGTCATGTCATGTCTCATCTGGCAATAGTACCGCGTCATGTTAATCCGGCCCTAGTTACCATTGTCATGTCTCATCCGGCAAAGTACCACGTCAGTCATGTCTCATCCGGCAATAGTGCCGCGTATGTCTCATCTGGCAATAAGGTCCGCGTCATGGTCTAATCCTGCAATAGTACCATGTCATGTCTCCATCGGCAATGAGTACCACGTCATGTCATGTCTCATCCGGCATAGTACCGACGTCATGTCTCATCCGGCAATAGTACCGCGTCATGTCATGGATCATCCGGCAATAGTAACGGTCATGTCTTCTCATCCAGCAATAGTACGCGTCATGTCATGTTCATCCGGCAATAGTACCGCGTCATGTCTAAACGACAATAGTACCGCGTCATGTATGTCTCATCCAGCAATAGTACACGCGTATGTCATTGTCGCACCGGCAAAGACCGACGGTCATGTCTATCCGACAATCGTACAGCGTCACTGTATTGCTCATCCAGCAATAGTACCGCGTATGTTAAATGTTCATTCCGGCAATAGTACCGCGTCATGTCATGTCCATAGGCAATAATGTACCGCGTCATGTCTCATCAGACAATAGTACCGCAGTCATGTCATGTCTCATACGGCAATTAGTACCGAGTAGGTCTCATCCGGCAATAGTGCAGGTCCCCAATGTCATGTCTCATCCGACAATAGTACCGACGTCCATGTCATGTCTAATCGGCTAAGTACCGCGGTCATGTCAGGGTTTCATCGCAATAGGACCGGTCATGTCCTGTATAATCCGGCAATAGTACCGCGTCATGTCATGTCTAATCGCAATATACCGCCTTCATGTCATGTATCATCCGGCAATAGTACCGCGTCATGTATGTCTCATACGACAATAGGACCGCGTCAATGTGCATGTCTAATCCGGCAATAGTACCGCCGTCATGTCATGTCTCATCCGGGCAATAGTTTACCGCTCATGTCATGTCTCATACGACAATAGTTCCGCCGTCATGTCCATGTATATTCCGGCAAAATAGTACGCCGTCATGTAATGTCTCATCCGGCACATAGTACGCGTCATTGTCATGTTAATCCGGCAATAGTATCCGCGTCAGTCATGTCTCATCCGGCAATAGTACGCGTCATGTCATGTCTCATCCGACCCAATAGTTACTTTTCTTTTTTTCTGCGTCATTCAGTCTAATACGGCAATGTACCGCGTAATGGCATGTCTATCCGGCAATAGTACCGCGCATGTCATGTCGAATCCGGCACTAGACCGCGTAATGTCATGTCTAATCGGCATGTGTACCGCGTCATGTTCATGTCAATCCGGCAACTAGATACCGCCGTCATGTCATGTCTATCCGGAAATAGTACCGCGTCATGTCATGTCTCATCCAGAAATAGTACAGCGTGCCAGTCATGTTCCCGCAATCCGCAATAGTACCGCAACAAGTCATGTTCTTATCCGGCAATAATAGTACGCGTATGTCATGTCTCATCCGGCAAAGTACCCGAGAGTCTCTCCGGCCATATAGTACGCATCAGTCAGTCTCATCCGCAATAGTACCGCCGTCATGTGCATGTCTAATCCAGCCATAGTGCCGCGTCATGTATTACCGGCAATAGTACCGCGTATGTCATGCTAATTCCTGGCAATAGTACCGCATCAGTCCTGTATTCATCCGGCAAATAGTAAGCGTATGTCTAATCTGCAATAGTACCCGCGTCATGTCAGGTCTAATCCGGCAATAGGACCGCGTCAGGTCATGTCTAATCGGCAATAGTACCGCGTCATGTAATGTCTAACTCGGCAATAGTACCGCGTCATGGTCAATGTCTAAATCCGGCAAATAGTACGCGTCATGTCTTAATCCGGACAAAGAGTACGCGTCAGGTCATGGTCTAATCGGCAATAGTTACCCGTCATGTCATGTCTAATACGGCGACATCGTTACGCGTTATGTAGAATCCGGCACTAGTACAGCGCTGCTAATCAGGCAATAGTACCGTGGTCTGTCATGTCTCATCCGGGCAATAGTACCGCACGTAATGTAATCTTTGTACTTCATCCGGACAAATAGTTTAAAGGTCATTTTTCATGTCTCATCGGCAATAGGACCGCGTCAGTCTCATCCGGCAATAGTACCGCGGGTCATGTCATGTCTCATCCGGCAATAGACCACGTCATGTCTCATCGGCAATTGTTTACCGCGTCATGTTCATCCGCAATAGTACCGCGTATGTCATGTCTAATCCGGCAATTTTTTAAGGGGTACCGCGTCATGTAATGTCTAATCCGGCCATAGTACCGCGTCATGTACATGTCGAACGGCAATTAGTAACGTGTAATGTTCTTATCACGGCAATAGTACCGCGTGAACTGTCTAATCCGGCAATAGTACCGCGTGCATGTCAGTCTAATACGGCAATAGTACCGCCGTCTGTCATGTTTATCCGGCAATAGTACCGCCTCATGTCATGTATAATCAGGAAATGTACAGCGTTCATGTCATCTCTCATCGGCATAGTACCGAGTCATGTCATGTCTCATCCGGCAATAGTACAGAGTCATGTCATGTTCATCCGGCAATAGTACCGCGTCATGTCATGTCTAATCCTTTTTTTTTTTTTCTTTTTCAATTTCTTTTTTTTTTTTTTTTTTCTTCCTTTTATTTTTTTTCAGGCAATAGTACCGCGTCATGTTAATCCGGCAATAAGTACCGCCGTCATGTCAGGTCTTAATCCGGCAATAGTACCGCGTCATGGTCATGTCTCACCGGCAATAGTACCGGTCATTGTAATGTCTCATCCGCAATAGTTACCGCGTTCAATTTTTTGGGGGGTTTTCTAATCCGGCAATAGTTACCCGCGTCATGTCAGGTCTCATCCGGCAATAGTACCGCGTCATGCTAATCCGGCCCAATAGTGCGCGTCATGTCTCATCCAGCCCAATAGTACGCGTCAGTGTCATGTCTAATCCGGCAATCGTCCGCGTAATGTCATGTCAATCCGGCAATAGTACCGCGTCAGTCAGTGTCTCATCCGGCAATCAGCAATAGTACCGCGTCATGTCATGTCTCACCAGCAATAGTACCGCTTCATGTCTCATCCGGCAATAGTACAGCGTCATGTCTCATCCGGCAATAGGACAGCGTCATGTACTGTTCATCCGGCAATAATAGTACCCGCGTCATGTCCTGTCCTCATCGGCGCAATATAGTACCGACGTCATGTCATGTCTCATCCGGCAATAGTACCGCGTAATGTCATGTCCATCGGCAATAGTACCGCTGCATGTAATGGTATCATCCGGCGATATAGTACCGCGTCATGTCATTGTATAATCCGGCAATAGTACTGCGTCATGTCAATGTCTCATCCGGCAATAGTACCGCGTCCATGGCATTGGTCTCATCTGGCATAGTAACCGCGTAGTCTCATCCGGCAATATAGTACGCGTCATGTCATGTCTAATCCGCAATAGTACCGCGTTCATGTCTCATCCGGCAATAGTACCGCGTCCATGTCATGTCTAATCCGGCAATTAGTACAGCTTCATGTCATGTTCTCATCCGGCAATAGTACCGTGTCATTTCATGTATCATCCGGCATAGTACCGCGTCATGTCATGTCATCCGGCAATTCGTACCGCGTTCATGTCTAATACGGCAGGCAATAGTACCGCGTCAGGGTCTCATCGTGCAATAAGTACCGCGTAATGTCATGTCATCCGGGCAATAGTACGCGTCATGCATGTCATGTCTCATCCGGGCAATAGTTACCGCGTCATGTCCGTCTCAATCCGGCATAGTACCGCGTCATGTCTCATCGCAATTAGTACGCGTCTATTCAGGTCGCATCCGGCAATAGTACCGCGTCATGTCTAATCCGGCAATAGTACCGCGCATGTCATGTCTCATCCGGCAATAGCACAGAGGGAGCGAAGAAGAAAAAGAAAAAAATCAAGAATAGAATACATGTGGATATATGGCCAGGACCTCAGACACGTCCGGCTTGGCGGAATTTCCCATCTCTCCTGTTTATTCTGGTGATTGCGGCCCCCGCTTTCTCTCAGTGCTGAGTTATTTCACTTCTTGCATGCCACATGTGGGGCTCATTTATTAAGGCGTCCAAATCGCGCATTTTCTCAGGTTAGCCTAAGAATTTGACGCCGAATTGTCACGGAATTTGGTGAAGTGATAGGGATTGTGGCAACATCGGATCAGCTTTCACGACGACAAAATGGGGGGGCGTGGGCCATCGGACAACCCACACGGATTAGGAAAAAAAAACGCGAATTTAAAAAACGAGTGTGCTGCAAGATCAGCACTTAATGCATGGGAAGAGAAGCAGGTGAAACTCCGGCGGTCCTAGGCGGGGGGGACATCGGGCGCACGACTTAGTGACTCACGGAGACCGAATCCTCGTCGGAGAACGCGCCCGCATGGATCGTGACTGGACCGGGATAAGGAAAGGCCCACTAAATGAGGACACAGAATGTAAAATAATATAATTAATAACTCTGACACTAGGAGGGACGAGTAAGTAGTGACGTGATAAAGACAACAAGGGGCCTCCAAACCAGACGCCCCTGAGAACTGCGACCATAAGGCCCCATCTATACGATCAAGGCTTCAGCAGCAGCCAGAGATAGGAGTATGTCGGGTAGCATTCTGTATGGAGAGTTCTAGTAAATGGGATTACCTTTCGTACTGCATCCGTGGTTTGTGTCCCAGGTATAAACCCAACTGCTCTCAGAATTAAAGTCCCATACTTTCCCTAGCGAGCAGACAAAACCCTTCCACTAATTTAACAAGTCAAATCCAGCAACCTCCCCTGGGGGGGTCTCGTGCTATATCCGTGTCAATCATTATCTCCCTGCATTCTTTTTTATTGAAATTAGCAAAAAACTTTTTGGGGAAAACTTTGTATTTCTATCTAAAATTGTTTTGCAACAAATGAGACTCTAAACAAATACAACTTTGCTATTAACCTCCCTACTTACGCCAAAGGGTTAAAAATACTGTACACATCACTACAGAAGATTGATGGTGGAATTAGCGGAAAACGGATGAGGTCTTACAATAAACTTCAAGAAAAAAGTGGTCAGAAATATCAAGGGCATGGTGGGAACACATTCAGAGCAGAATGACTGAAGCAATCTGTGAGTACCCAGGTCCTTGGTCATGGCTAATGGGCGTCTGCATAGTAGAACAGGATAGTGAAGAAACACCAGGACAGACTCTTTCCAGGAAAAGCTCCGGAGCAGAAGAAGCTCTGGTAGTTATGTAGACCCTAGGAAATAGACGACATGCAGGAGAGTAGCTCCGGTTTATACAGAACCAGAACATTAGCGACATGCAGGAGCACTACGGTTTACTACAGACACCGGACCTGACTCATCCAGGGAGCGTGGTTACTACAGACACCAGGAACATAACTCCATCCAGAGTAGAAAAAATAGGTTACTAAAGACACCATGACCTGACTCCATCAGAGCACCTCCAGTTACTACAGGAAAAAAGGACATTGACCCAGCCAGGAGCAGCTCCGGTTAATACAGACACAAGGAATGATAACATGAGTCCATGCAGGGAGCTAGGTTATCTGCAGACACCAGGACAAGGACTCAGCAAGGAGCAGCTCGCTTATTGCAGGACACAAGCATGACTCCATCCAGTTGCAGCTCCAGTTACTAGCAGACATCAGGACACACAACATGAAGTCCATGCAGGAGCAGCTATGGGAACGCAGGACATCAGAAATGATTCAATACGAGAGAGCAGCTCCAGTACTACAGATTACAAGAGAAGGCAAAAATGACTGCATCCAGGAGCAGTCCAGTTACTAAAGAACCAGGACATTGAAGCCATCCCTGAGACTGCATCAGGTTACTTACAGGAACACCAGGACACGACTCCATCCAGAAGCAGCCACAGAAAACTGCAGACATGAATTATTCAAAAAATCCGAGAGCAGGCTCCAGTTGCACAAGATACCAAGAGAAGGCCAACATGACTGCATCCAGGAGCCGATCCGAGTTACTACAGACACCAGGACAAGACTCCTTCAGGGGAGCAGCTCCAGTTACTAGAGACCACCAGGGAATACTTAATCCAGGAGTAAGCTCAGGCCTTATGCAGACACACGGACAGAAGACATGGACACACATCCAGAAGCAGCTCCGTTTACTACAGAAACCAGGACATGGACATCATCCAGGAGACTGCTCAGGTTGACTGCAGACACGAGCACATGACTCCAGAAAGGGCAGCTCGGTTACTACAGAAACAGGACATAAATCCATCCAGGAGCAGCTCCGGTTACTAAAGACACAAGGCAGACTCCTCCAGGAGAAGCTCAGGTTTATACAGGAAACCACGACATGACTAATCCAGGGCAGCTCCAGTTACTACAGAAACCAGACATGGACACCATCCAAGAGCAGCGCTGGTTGATTACTGCAGACACCAGACATGATGACATAAACTTCAGCAAGGTGCAGGCTCCGGTTACTAAAAAGTGAAGTTCTTGATCCAAGCGTGTGTTAGAAAAAACTTGTATTCTTTATCAGGCAAATTGTTACAATCCATGGTGGTGAATATGGCCAACGATTTACGAAAAAAAAACGAATAGCATTCTTAGTCAGGCAGCGCCGGTTACTACAGGACACAAGACATGATCCATCCAGGAGCAGTCGTTACTACAGACACAAGGAATGACTACTTATCCGGAGCAGCTCATGTTATACAGACACAAGGACCATGATAACATGACTCATCCTGGAGCAGCCTCCAGGTTATGCAGACACAAGGACAAGGACTCCAGCAAGGAGCAGCTCAGCTTAATTGCAGAACAAGGACAACGATGAATTTGACACCATCCAGGAGCAGCTCCGTACTACAGACCCAGGACATAAAATCCATCCAGGAAGAAGAAGCTCAGCCGTTACTAAAGACACAAGGCAGACTCCATCCAGGAGCACCCCAGTTACTACAGGAAACCAGGCTATGACTCATCCAGGAGCAAGCCTTCAGGTTACATACAGAAACCAAGGATATGACTCCATCCGGAGCAGCTCAGGGTACTGCAGGGACCACCAGGGACAAGACCGCAGCAAGGAGCAGCTCCGCTTATTGGCAACACAAGGACATGACTCCATCCGCTGCAGCTCCAGTTACTGCAGACTTAAGGACAACAACAACATGAGTCCATTGCAGGAGCAAGCTATGGAAAACTGCAGGACATCATTGAAATGATCAATCCGAGGCAGCTCCAGACTACAGATACCAAGAGAAGGCAACATGACCGCATCCAGGAGCAGCTCCAGTACTACAGAAACCAGGACATGAACCCATCCATGAGCAGCTCAGGTTTTACTACAGACACCAGGACATGACTCCATCCAGAAGCGCCACAGAAACTCAGACATGTGAATTTATTCAATCCGAGAGCAGCGCCAGTTGCTACAGATACCAAGAGAAGGCCAACATGATTGCATTCAGGAAGCCGCTCTGGGTTTCTACAGACACCAGGGACTGACTCATCAAGAGCACCTCAGTTACTACAGACACCAGGACAAGACTCCATTCAGGAGCAGCTCCAGTTACTAGAGACACCAGGACATAACTTCATCCAGGAGTAGCTCAGCTTACTGCAGACACAAGGACACGAAGACATGAACACCATCCAGGAGCAGCTCCGGTTACTACAGACACCAGGACATAACTCCATCCAGGAGCAGCTCAGGTTGCTGCAGACACGAGCACATGACTCCAGAAAGGGGACGTCTCCGGTTACTAAAGACCACCAGGACATTTGACTCCATCAGGAGCAGCTCCGGTTACTTTACAGACACAAGGGCATGACTCCATCCAGGCACAGTTCCAGTACTGACAGAACACAAGGACATGTACATTGACTAAAGCAAGGTGCAGCTCGTGTTACTACAGACAGAAGGACATGGACTCCATCCAGGAGCAGCTACGGTTACTACAGACAAAAAGGACCATGACACTATCTGGAGCAGCTCCGGTTACTACAGACACAAGGACATGACTCCATCCAGGAGCAGTTCCAGTTACTACAGACACAAGGACATGATAACATGACTCCAGCAAGGTGCAGCTCGTGTTACTACAGACAGAAGGACATGACTCCATTTATGCCATAAAAGCCCAGGAATAACCCCCACACAGAGATCGGAGCAGTTGAGATCCACTACTATACATGGGATCTGCTAACAGATATCTTATTCACTACCATAACTTGTCACCAGTCATCGTGGGGGATCAAGGTAGTTATTGTTCCGCAGAGTCCCACGGGTTCTGCCCACGTAATCCGGGAATCATCGTTAGGTACAAAGCCGGAGCTTCCATCCCATGCCAAGGGAAGACTGTACTGAAGAGTGAAATGATGTATCTGGAGAGGTCTGCTCCTCAGGGCTCCACTACTGTATGGAGAGAAACACTGGGGGAGGGAACACACAGCAATGTGAACGCCCCTGAGCTAGAGGGGCCAATAACGCACCAAACAACACCTAAGGGATTACTCACTGAGGTTAATTGAGGAGAACAATCTGGTTCGGAACGTCTACTTCCCCTGCACCTGATAAATACAGAGGACGGAGCGGGCAGGCGTAGGGGACGAGCAGTGCAGGTGGGGGTCATTGTGCCCTGTGCAGGTAAACAGGAGAGTCAACACAACAGCGGACAACAGTCACATCTGATATGTACACTCCCTCTTCAAGGACTGCTGAAGGGCTCCTCAAGGGAGGGCTATGGACATGTGGGAGAGGGTCCAGGTGTCATTACTAGTGACTTAGGGGTGGAGTATGGAGGGATGGGTAATGGCCCATTGGTCTCTGATCACACACCTAATCAGCCATATTGAGTTATTCATAAATGAATAGAGATCTTCCATTTAACCTGGCATTATTGGGCCACTACGGCTGGCATCCTATGGGCACTAGGTGGTGTAATATGGGTGGTTGGTGTTATATGGGCAATTGGAGGATATGTGGCTAGGGGCATTGGCAAACTGGCAATATAGGGGACCTGTACGACCCTCTATGGGAGAACACCAACTGCCATTATATGGCCCACCATGAAATGAGAGGGCTGTGTGGGCACTATGGCGGAATCTAGGGCACTATGGCTGGCATTATATATGGGCACTTATGGCTGTCTTATATGAGCACTAGGATAATGATGGATGGACACTATGGATGATGCGGTATGGGCACTATGGATGTCATAAGGGAACTATGGCTGGGTATTATATGAAGCATATGGATAATGCTGTATGGCTATGGATTGTATATATGGGACTATGGCTGGTATTATAGAGCACGATGATAATGCTTGTATGGGCACTATGGATGATGCTGTATGGGCACTAGGATTTGTCAGGAGCCAGGGGAAACCATGAGAGGAGTGGTGCGAACGTGGAAGGGTTAAAGTCCTGGGAAAATGATCGGACACCGGCCTGGGGGGTGGTCCAGGTGTCGAACAAGCTAGGCCGACGGGAAGCCAGCACTGCTCTCCCAAGACTGGGAACACAACGCAGGGAGAGTGAGGGGGGAGGGGGGTGCCAGGTATGGGGGCGTGGAGAAGCTCAAGGGGAAAGCAGGGTAGCGCTTCTTTAAAGGCTGGCTGAGAGGGAGCGGGTGAGCGAGGGGGTAGCGGAAAGACGGGATGGTTCAGACGGCTGTGGGAAGAGGGGAAAAGACGGGGGGTGGTAATTAGGGGATGGCGGTGGAATGTTATATGGGAATTTGGGAGCATGTATCAGCGGGACATATGGCTGGCTCGTATATGGGCACTATGGATGGCGTTGTATGGGAGGGTTGTGTTATCAGGGCCCACTATGGATGATGTTTGATATGGGGCACTATGCTGGGTGTTATATGGGCTTGGTTGGTGTTATATGGGCACTATGGCTGGCTTATATGGGCCAACTATGGCTGGTGTTATTTGGGCCTGGTTGGGTGGGTATATGGGGCACTAGGAATGCGGAATTGTATGGGCACTATGGATGGCATTATATGGAACAAATATGGATGGTGTGTATTTGGGATGTGGTTGGTGTTATATGGGCACTATTATGGCTGGCATTATATGGGCACTATGGTGGTGTTATATGGACACGACTGGCGTTATCTGGGCACTAAGGCTGGTGTTATATGGAAACGACTGGCATTATATGGGCACTAGGGGGTGGCGTTATATGGGCACTATGGATGGCATTATTATGGGCACTATGGCTGGGTTTATTTGGCCTGGTGGTGTATATGGGCACTATGGATGACGTTGTATGGGCACTATGGCTGGCATTATTATGGCCACTCTGGCTGGCTTATATGGGCACTATGGATGACGCTGTATGGGCACTTATGGTGGTGTTATTTGGCCTGGTTGGCGGTGTATATGGGCACTATGGATGACGCTTGTATGGGACTATGGCTGGCGGATGTATGGCCACTATGGCTTGGCTGTCTATGGGCACTATGGATGACGCTGTATGGGCACTATGGTTGGCATATAGGGCGAACTTGGAAGGCATGCAATAGGGCCACTATGGATGGTGTTATATGGGAACTATGGATGACGCTGTATAGGCAATATGGCTGGCATGGACATGGGAACTATGGAAGGAATTATATGGGCACTATGGCTGGTTTTCTATGGCACTATGGCTGCACATATGGCCACTATGGCTGGAATCATATGGGCATAGGCTGTGTAAATGGGCACCATGGATGGACAAATCATATGGCACTATGGCTGCATCATATGGGCCACATGGCATGTGTTAAATGGGCACCATGGCTGGCATCATATGGGACACTATGGCTGGCATATATGGGCACTATTCTGGGTATATGGGCACCATGGCAGGCATCTAGGGCACTATGATGGAATATATGGGCATATGGATGGCATCATATGGGAATATGGCTGGTGTTTAAATGGGCACCATGGCTGCTCATATGGGCACCGGCTGGCATCATATGGGCAACTATGGCTGGTGTTGTTGGGCACCATGGCTGGCGTTATATGGGTACATGGCTGGATCATATGGGCACTAGGTGGCATCATATGGGACTATGGCATCCCGTGTTCTATCATTCCCCATGGGCACTATGGTGGCATCATAAGGCTGTATACCCCTTTTCCTTGTTTATGGTTGTGCCCACGCATCAATGGGAAGACTATGTGCTGTGCAGTACTGGGTCCCACTTCTAGTAGATGTTGTTTTCATTCGTGTTTGTGTATATCAATTAATACCCCATTTCGCTTCCTCCCCCTTTTTTGTTAGGTCTCCCAGCCGCACCCCCAACGTAAATTAGGGGGTACCAGTGTCCCCTCTGGACCGGACTCCACGTGTCGCACAAGGTCATACGTGAAATTTCCACGGTAAAAAAAAATAAAGTCCATCAAACGTATCAATAATGGTTCTTGTCTCCAGGCCGGCACAGGTTCTCCTCTCCGGACCCATGTTATATACTGCAGGAGACAAGATCCAGAACGTAAGACATACCTACAGCACACGCAAATACATTGTACATGCAGGTCCACATGACCACCTATACATAGCCACAGTATACTGTACATACACATGTACATGCCTATACATAAGATTCATCCCTGGTACCTCCATACTATATGAGGTCATCCCTGCGTCCTGCTAATGAGGTCATCCCTGGTCCTACATATATGAGGTATCCTGGTCCACTATAGGAATGGGTCATCCCTGGTCCTACTATAGGAGTCATCCTGGTCCTACTATATGAGGTCATCCCTGTCCCTGATATATGAGGTCATCCCTGGTCCTACTATATGAGGTATCCCTTGATCCTGCTAATGAGGTCATCCCTGATCCTGCTATATGAGGTCATCACTTGTCCTATATGAGTCTCCTGATCCTGCTATATGAGGTCATCCCTGGTCTTCCTGCTATATGAGGTAATCCATGGTCTACTATATGAGGTCATCCCTGATCACTATATGAGGTCATCCCTGGTTCCTAAATTGAGGTTCATCCCTGCGTCCTGCTATATGGGTCATCCCTGGTCCTTAATAATATGAGCGTCATCCCTGGTCCTACTATATGAGGTATCCATGTGTCCTACTATTATGATGGTCATCCCTGGTCCTATCTAGGAGGTCATACCTGCGTCCTACTATAGGAGGTCATCCTGGCATTACTATATGAGGTCATCCCTGGTCCTGCTATATGAGGTCATCCCTGGTCCCTACTATTATGAGGTATCCCTGGTCCTTACTATATGAGGTCATCTGGTACAATACTATGAGCTCATCCCTTGGTCCCTGCATATGAGGTCATCCAGCTGTCCTGATAATGAGGTCATCCCTGGTACTGCTATATAGGTCATCCCTGGTCCTACTAATGAAGGTCATCCCTGGTTCCTATATAGGAGGTCATCACTGGTCCTACTATATGAGGTCATTCCCTGGTCCGGTCCTGCTATATGAGGTCATCCCTGGTTCCTACTTATGAGGTCATCCCTGGTCCGGCATATGAGGTCATCCACAGGTTCCTGCTAATGAGTAATACCTGGCCTGCTATAGAGGTCATCCCTGGTCCTACTATATGAGGTATCCCTTGGTCCTATATAGGAGGTCATCCCTGGTCCTACTATATGAGGTCATCCATGGTCCTGTATATGAGGTCATCCATGCGTCCTACTATATGAGGTCATCCCTGCGTCCTGCTATATGAGGTCATCCCAGAGTCCTACGATATGCGGTCATCCCGGTCCTACTATATGAGCTCATCCCGATCCTACTATATGAGGTAATCCTGGGTATACTATATGAGGTCATCCTTGGTCCTTTACTATATGAGGGGTATCCCTGGTCCTACTATATAAGGTCATCCCGGTCCTGCTATATGAGGTCATCCATGGTCCTGCTATATGAGGTTCATCCCTGGTCCTACTATATGAGCTCATCCAGATCATACTAACGAGGTCCTCCCTGGTCCTGCTTATGAGCTATCAATGGTCCTTACTATATGAGGTCATTCCCTGGTCCTGACTATACGAAGGTCAATCCCTGGTCCTACTAGATGAGGTCATCCATGGTCCTGCTATAGAGGGCATCCCTGGTCCTGCATATGAGCTAATCCCGGTCATACTATATGAGGTAATCCCTGGTCCTACTATACGAGGTCATCCCGGGTCCTACTATATGAGGTCATCCCAGGTCCTTTGCTATACGAGTAATCCCTGATCCTGCTAGATGAGGTCATCCATGATCCTAATATATGGAGTAATCCCTGATCCTACTATATGAAGGTCATGTTTCCCTGATCCTACTAATGAGGTTCCCTGGTCCTACTATATGAGGTCATCCCTGAGTCCTAGTATATGCGGTCATCGCTGGTCTTACTATAGGAAGGTCATCCGATCCTACTATATGAGGTCATCCCTGATCATACTATATGAGGTATCCCTGATCCTTAATATAGAGGTAATCCCTGATCCACTTAGAGGGCATCCAGATCCTACTATATGAGGTCATTCCCTGGTCCTACATATAAGGTCATCCCGAATCCTGCTTATGAGGTCATCCCTGTCCTACTAATGAGGTCATCCCTGATCATACTATATGAGGTCATCCTGATCCTACTATATGAGGTCATCCCTGCGTTCCCTACATAGGAGGTCATAGCTGGGTCCTTACTATATTGAGGTCATAGTGGTCCTCTATATGAGGTCATCCCTAGTCTAATATATGATGGTCACCATGGTTCCTGCATATGAGGTCATCCCTGTCATGCTATATGAGGTCATCCCTGGTCCTGCTATATATGAGGTCATCCCTGGGTCCTAATTTATAAGGTATCCTGATCCGCATATATGAGGTCATCACTGTCCTACTATATGAGGTCATCCCTGATCCTGCTATATGAGGTCATCCTGGTCATACATATTACGAGGTCATCCCTGATCCTGCTATATGAGGTCATCCCTGATTCCTACTATACGAGGTCATCCCTGATCCTACTCTATGAGGGTTCATTCCCTATGGTCCTGCTATATGAGGTCATCCATGATCCTACTATATGAGGTCAGCCATGATCATACTATATGAGGGTCATCCTGGTCCTACTATATAGGTCATCCCTGGTCTGCTATATGCGGGCATCCCTGGTCTGCTATATGAGGGCATCCCTGGTCCTGCTATATGAGTCATCCCTGATCCTACTCTACGAGGTCATACCCTGGTCTACTATATATGAGGTCATCCCTGGTCTACTTATACGAGGGTCATCCCTGATCCTACTATAGAGGTAATACATGATCCTACTATATGAGGTCATCCCTGGTCTGCTAAGTGGTCATCCCAGGTCTTACTATATGAGGTCATCCCTGGTCCCTGCTATATGAGGTATCCCTGGGGTTGCTATATGAGGCCATCTCTGGTTCCACTATATGAGGGTTCATCATTGGTCCTACTATATGAGGTCATCCTGGTCTAGTTAGGAGGGTCATCCCTGGTCCTGATATATGAGGTCATCCCTGGTCCTGCTAATGAGGCCATCCCTTGGTCTACTATATGAGGTCATCCATGGTCCTCCTATATATGAGGTCATCCCTGGGTCCTGACTATAATGAGGTCATCCCTGGTCCTGCTCGACGAGGTCATCCCTGAAGTCCGACTATATGGGTCATCCCTGATCCTGCTATAGTGAGGTCATCCATGGTCCTACTATATGAGGTATCCGGATCCTACTATATGAGGTCATCCTGATCCTATATATGAGGTCATCCTGATCCTACTATATGAGGTCATCCCGGTCCTACTTATAGAGGTCATCCTGGTCCTACTATATGAGGTCATCCCTGATCCTACTATATGAGGTCATCCCTATCCTACTATATGAGGTATCCTGGTCCTATATATGAGGTCATCCCTGGTCCTGCTATATGAGGTCATCCCTGGTCCTGCTATAAGAGGGTCATCCCTGGTTCCTACTATATGAGGTCATCCCTGATCCTACTATACGAGGACGAAGGTCATCCATGGTCTACTATAGGAGGTCATCCTGTCCTACTAATGAGTTCATCCCTGATCCTACGATATGAGGTCATCCCTGATCCTTATATGAGGTCATCCCTGGTCCTACTATACGAGGTTCATCCTGTCCTTACTATATGAGGTCATCCCTGATTCCTATATATGAGGTCATCCCTGGTCCTATAAATGAGGGTCATCCCTGATCCTACTATATGAGGTTATTCCTGATCCTTACATACGAGGTAAGCCCTGGTCCCTGGCTATATGAGGTCATCCTGTCCTACTATATGAGGTCCATCCCTGGTCCGACTATAGAGGTATCCCTTGATACCTACTATATGAGGTCTCATCCCGGGTCTACTAATGAGGTCACCCTGGTCCTGCTTATATGAGGTCATCCCTGATCTACTATACGAGGTCATCCCTGGTCCTGCTATATGAGGTCATCCCTGTATCCTACTATATGAGGTCATCGGCTCCACTATATGAGGTCATTCCCTGAGTGCCTACTATATGAGGTCATCCTGATCCTACTATATGAGGTTCATCCCTGGGCCTACTATATTGAGGTCATCCCTGGTCCTGCTAATGAGGTCATCCCTGTATTGGGCACCCTAAATTTCTGCTGCCGCAGATCATGTGCCTCCGGTGAATTTGCGGATCCATTACGTTGATTCATGACAGTCACCTATCTGCCATCTGTATGCCCGAGGCGTTGTATCGAATGCAGTCACAAAACTTCTTCTGCAAACATTCTCCTCCATTGAAGCAGGCAGGACATTTGAGGGAGCGAAGGCAAGTTATAGGGACAGTGCTCCTGATCAGTGGCATCACGGCAGGAGGACAACATCCCATGCGATCCAGCGGAGTCATAAGAGGACAGTGTGAACACGGCCCTGAGCGCCTCACATTGAAAGGAAGGCAGCAGCCGGAAAACCCACTTGTTTAGTCGCAAAATCCGAATTCAGGGGGGGGGAGGCATACAAATCAGCACAAAGAATCATCACCCTTGTGTAAGACAACAGCAAAAACTCATAACTTAGACTCTCCACCCCAATTAATTCACCTCACTAGTATGGTATCATGGTCATTTCCCAAATCAGCCCAGAAATATTTATAATATCACAATAAGCGTCCAATAGTACCGCGTCATGTCATGTCTCATCAGCAATAGTACCGGGTCATGTCATGTCTAATCCGGCAATAGTACCGCGATGTCATGTCTCATCCGGCAATTAGTACCGCGTCATGTCATGTTCATCCAGCAATAGTTACCGAGTCATGTCCTGTCTCATTCCGGCAATAGTACCACGTATGTCATGTCTATCCAGCCAATAGTACCGAGTCATGTCTCATCAGGCAATAGTACCGGTCAATGGTATGTCTCATCCAGCAATAGTACCGAGTCATGTCAGTTCTCATTCCGGCAATAGTACGCGTCATGTCATGTCTCATCCGGCAATAGTACCGCGTCATGTCATGTCTAATCGGCATGACCGAGTCATGGTCTAATCCGGTTACAATAGTGCCGCGTCATGTCATGTCCGCATCCAGCAATAGTACCGCGTCATGTCAGGTCTCATTCCCGCAATAGTACCGCGTTCATGTCTCATCGGCAATAGTACCGCGTCATGTCATGTCTAATCCGGCAATAGTACCGAGTCAGGGCTAATCCGGCAATAGTGCCGGTCATGTCATGTCTCATCCAGCCCAATAGTAAGGGTTCATTGTTCTCATCGGCATAGTGCCGCGTAATGTAATGTCTCATCCAGCCAATAGTAACCGTCATGTCTCCATCGGCAATAGTGCCGCTCAGGTCATGTCTCATCCAGCAATAGTTACCGAGTATGTCTAATCCGGGCAATAGTGCCGGTCATGTCATGGTCTTCATCGGCAATAGTACCGCGTCAGTCATGTCTATTCATCCGGCAATTAGTACCGCGTCATGTCTCATCCGGCATTAGTACCGTTGTCATGTCAGTCTCATCCGGCAATAGTACCGAGTCATGTCTAATCCGGGATTAATAGTACGCGTTCATGTCATGTCTCATCCGGCAATAGTACCGCGTTATGTCATGTCTCACCGGCAATAGTACCGCCGCATGTCTCATCGGCAAACTAGTACGGTAATGTCTCATCCGGCATAGTACCGGTCATGTTCTAACCGGCAATAGTATCCGCGTCATGTCATGGTCTCATCCGGCAATAGTACCGCGTCATGTCATTCTCATCCGGCAATCGGTCCGCGTCATGTCATGTCTCATCCAGCAATATACCGAGTCATGTCTCATCCGGCCAATAGTACCGCGTCCTTTCATGTCTCGCCAGCAATAGTACCGCGTCATTCCATGTCTCATCCAGCAATAGTACCGCGTCATGTCATGTCTCTCCGGCCAATAGGACGCGTCATTGTCATGTCTATACGGCATAGTACCGCGTAATGTCATGTATCATCCGGCAATAGTAACGCGTCAGTCATGTCTCATCCGGAATCGTACCGCGTCATGTATGTTCTCATCCGGCAATTAGTACCGCGTCATGTTAATCCGGCCAATAGTTACCGGCTCATGTCATCATGACCCCCGCCGCACAATAGTACCGAGTCATGTCTAACCACTCACGGCAATAGTACCGCGTCATGTCAGTCTCACCGGCAATTAGTACCGGTCTGGTAATTGTCTCATCCAGCATCCAGCAATTAGTACCGCGTACATGTCAGGTCTAATCCGGCAAATAGTAACGCGTCATGTCAGTCTCATCCGGCAATAGTGCCGCGTCATTCATGATCTCATCGGACAATAGTACCGCGTCATCAGTCATGTCTCATCCGGCAATAGTACCGCGTCATGTCATGTCTCATCCGGACAATAGTACCGCGTCATGTCATGTCTAATCCAGCAATAGTACCCGGTAATGTCTCATTTTCCGCAAAGTTAACCGCGTCATTGTTCTCATCCGGCAATAGTACAGCGTATGTCAGTCTCATCCAAGCAATAGTTACGAGTCATGTCTCTCGGCAATTAGTACGCGTCAGTCATGTCTCATCCGGCAATAGTACCGCGTCATGTCATGTCACTCCGGCATAGTACCGCGTCATGTCATGTCTTAATCCGGCAATAGTAACGGGTCATGTCATGTCTCATCCGGCAATAGTACCGCGTCATGTCATGTCTCAATCCGCAATAGTACCGCGTCATGTCTCACCAGCAATTATTACCGCTTCATTCATGTCTAATCCGGCAATAGACCGCGTCATGTCATGTCTAATCCGGCAAAGTACTGCGTTTTTTTCATGTCATGTCTCACCGGCAATAGTTGCGCCGTCAGTCATGTATCATCCGGCAATAGTACCGCGTCAGTCATGTCTATCCGGCAATAGTACGCGTAAATGTAATGTCTCATCCCAGCCAATAGTACCGCGTCATGTCTGTCTCATCCGCAATAGTTACCGCGCATGTCATGTCTAATCCGGGCAATAGTATCCGGTCATGTCATTGTCTAATCCGGCAATATGTACCGCGTCATGTTCATGTATAATTTTTTAATCTGGCAATAGTACCGCTAATGTCCTGTCTCATCCAGCATAGACCGCGTAATGTCATGTCTCATCCGCAATAGTACCCGCGTCATGTCATGTCTTAATCCGGCAATAGACAGCGTCATGTGCATTGTCTAATCCGCAATAGTACTGAGTCATGTCAGGTCGCATCCGGCCAATAGTACCGCGTCAATGTCTAATCCGGCAATAGTACCGCGTCATGTCATGTCTCATCCGCAATAGTACCGCGTCATGTCATGTATCCTCCGGGCAATTAGTTACCGCGTCATGTCAGTCCTAATTCCAGCAAATTAGGTTACCGCCTCATGTCATGTATCATCCGGCAATAGTACCGCGTAGTCTCATCCGGCAATAGTTACGCGTCATGTTCAGTCTAATCCAGGCAATAGTACCGCGTAATGTCTCATCCGGCAATAGTACCGCGTCATGTCATGTCTAATCCGGCAATAGTACGAGTCATGTATAATCGGCCCATAGTAACGCGTCATGTTCATGGTCTCATCCAGCAATAAGTACCGAGTCATGTCAGTATCATTCCGGCAATAGACCGCGTCAGTCATGTCTAATCCGGCAATAGTTACCGCGTCATTCATGTCTAATCGGCAATAGTGACCGCTCAGGTCATGTATAACCGGCAAAGTACCGCTCATGTATAATCCGCAATAGTTCCGCGTCATGTCATCTCATCGGGCAAGAGTACCGCGTCATGTCATGTCTCATCCGGCAATAGTACCGCACGTCATGTCATGTCTCATAAGGCAATAGTTACCGAGTCATGTCATGTCTTCCCGGCATAGTACCGCGTCATGTTATGTCTCATCCGCAATAGTACGCGTTAATGTCATGTCTCATCCGGCAATGGACCGCGGTCATGTCAGTCTCAGCCGGCAAATAGTACCGCGTCTGTCTCATCGGCAATAGTACCGCGTCATGTCTAATCCGGCAATAGTACCGCGTCATGTCATGTCTCATCCGGCAATAGTACCGAGTAATGTAATGTCTCATCCCGGCAATAGTACCGCGTCAGGTCTCATCCGACAATAGTACCAGTCATGTCTCATCCGACAATAGTTCCGCGTCATGTCATGTCTTCATCCAGGCACTAGTACCGCGTCATGTCATGTTTAATCCGGAATAGTACCGCGTCATGTCTCATTCCGGCAATGTACCACGTAATGTCATGTCTCATCCGGCAATAGTGACCGCGTCATGTCATGTATAATCCGGCAATAGTACCGCGTATGTCATGTCGCATCAGGCAATAGTACCAGCGGTTCATGTCTATTTCTTTTTTACCTTTCGAGCAATAGTTACCGAGTATGTTCTCATCCGGCAATAGTACAGTATGTCATGTCTCATCCGGCATAATAGTACCGAGTCATGTCATGTCTATCCGGCCAATTAGTACCGCGTCATGTCATGTCATCCGGCAATAGTACCGCGTCAGGTCATGTCTCATTCGGCAATATAGTACGCGTCATGTCATGTCTCATCCGGCAAATAGTACCGCGTAATGTCTATCGGCAATAGGTACCGCGTCATGTCTAATCCGGCAATAGTACCGCTCATGTAATGTCTCTCCGGCAATAGTACCGCGTAATGTCATGTTCTTCAATTATTTTTTTTTTTTTCGGGGCCAAATAGTACCGCGTCCGTCTCATCGACAATAGGTACCATGTATGTCTCATCCGACATAGTTCCGACGTCCATGTAATGTCTCATCCGGCATAGTGACCGCGGTCATGTTCATTGTTTAATCCGAGCAATAGTACCGCGTAATGTCTTCATACGGCAATAGTACCACGTCATGTCATGTCTAATCGGCAATCAATAGTTACCGTAATGTATGTCTAATCCGGCAATAGTACGCGTCATGTCATGTCTCATCGGCATAGTTACCGCGTCATGTCATGTATCATCCGGCACTAGTACGCGTCATTTCTCATCCGGCAATAGTACGCGTCATGTCTCATCCGGCAATAGTACCAAGTCATGTCATGTCCATCGGCAATAGTACCGGTCATGTCATGTCTCATCGGCAATAGTACCGCGTCATGTCATGTCTAATCCGGCAACTAGTACCGAGGATGTTGTCTCATCCGGCAATAGTACCGCGTCATGTCATGTCTCATCCGACAAAAGTTCCGCGTCATGTCATGTCTCAATCCGGCAATAGTTCCGCGTCATGTCATGTTTAATCCGGCATATACCGAGTCATGTCAGTCTCATCCGGCAATAGGGCCGCGTCATGTCATGTCTCATCAGCAATTAGTACCGCGTCATGTCATGTACATCCGGCAATAGTAAAACGCGTCAGTCATGTCTAATCGGCAAATAGTACCGCGTAAGGTCATGTCTCATCGGCAATAGTAACCGCGTCATGTCAGGGTATAATCCGGCAATAGTTTTAACGCGTTCATGTCATGTCTAATCGGCAATAGTACGCGTCATGTCTAATCCGGCAATAGTACCGTCATGTCATGTCTCATCCGGCAATATGCGTTGTGTTTGTTTTTTTGTTTTTTTGTTTCCGCGTCATGTCTCATCCGACCATAGTACCACGTCAGTCATGTCTCATCCAGCAAATAGTACCACGTCATGTCATGTCTCATCTGGCAATAGTACCGCGTCATGTTAATCCGGCCCTAGTTACCATTGTCATGTCTCATCCGGCAAAGTACCACGTCAGTCATGTCTCATCCGGCAATAGTGCCGCGTATGTCTCATCTGGCAATAAGGTCCGCGTCATGGTCTAATCCTGCAATAGTACCATGTCATGTCTCCATCGGCAATGAGTACCACGTCATGTCATGTCTCATCCGGCATAGTACCGACGTCATGTCTCATCCGGCAATAGTACCGCGTCATGTCATGGATCATCCGGCAATAGTAACGGTCATGTCTTCTCATCCAGCAATAGTACGCGTCATGTCATGTTCATCCGGCAATAGTACCGCGTCATGTCTAAACGACAATAGTACCGCGTCATGTATGTCTCATCCAGCAATAGTACACGCGTATGTCATTGTCGCACCGGCAAAGACCGACGGTCATGTCTATCCGACAATCGTACAGCGTCACTGTATTGCTCATCCAGCAATAGTACCGCGTATGTTAAATGTTCATTCCGGCAATAGTACCGCGTCATGTCATGTCCATAGGCAATAATGTACCGCGTCATGTCTCATCAGACAATAGTACCGCAGTCATGTCATGTCTCATACGGCAATTAGTACCGAGTAGGTCTCATCCGGCAATAGTGCAGGTCCCCAATGTCATGTCTCATCCGACAATAGTACCGACGTCCATGTCATGTCTAATCGGCTAAGTACCGCGGTCATGTCAGGGTTTCATCGCAATAGGACCGGTCATGTCCTGTATAATCCGGCAATAGTACCGCGTCATGTCATGTCTAATCGCAATATACCGCCTTCATGTCATGTATCATCCGGCAATAGTACCGCGTCATGTATGTCTCATACGACAATAGGACCGCGTCAATGTGCATGTCTAATCCGGCAATAGTACCGCCGTCATGTCATGTCTCATCCGGGCAATAGTTTACCGCTCATGTCATGTCTCATACGACAATAGTTCCGCCGTCATGTCCATGTATATTCCGGCAAAATAGTACGCCGTCATGTAATGTCTCATCCGGCACATAGTACGCGTCATTGTCATGTTAATCCGGCAATAGTATCCGCGTCAGTCATGTCTCATCCGGCAATAGTACGCGTCATGTCATGTCTCATCCGACCCAATAGTTACTTTTCTTTTTTTCTGCGTCATTCAGTCTAATACGGCAATGTACCGCGTAATGGCATGTCTATCCGGCAATAGTACCGCGCATGTCATGTCGAATCCGGCACTAGACCGCGTAATGTCATGTCTAATCGGCATGTGTACCGCGTCATGTTCATGTCAATCCGGCAACTAGATACCGCCGTCATGTCATGTCTATCCGGAAATAGTACCGCGTCATGTCATGTCTCATCCAGAAATAGTACAGCGTGCCAGTCATGTTCCCGCAATCCGCAATAGTACCGCAACAAGTCATGTTCTTATCCGGCAATAATAGTACGCGTATGTCATGTCTCATCCGGCAAAGTACCCGAGAGTCTCTCCGGCCATATAGTACGCATCAGTCAGTCTCATCCGCAATAGTACCGCCGTCATGTGCATGTCTAATCCAGCCATAGTGCCGCGTCATGTATTACCGGCAATAGTACCGCGTATGTCATGCTAATTCCTGGCAATAGTACCGCATCAGTCCTGTATTCATCCGGCAAATAGTAAGCGTATGTCTAATCTGCAATAGTACCCGCGTCATGTCAGGTCTAATCCGGCAATAGGACCGCGTCAGGTCATGTCTAATCGGCAATAGTACCGCGTCATGTAATGTCTAACTCGGCAATAGTACCGCGTCATGGTCAATGTCTAAATCCGGCAAATAGTACGCGTCATGTCTTAATCCGGACAAAGAGTACGCGTCAGGTCATGGTCTAATCGGCAATAGTTACCCGTCATGTCATGTCTAATACGGCGACATCGTTACGCGTTATGTAGAATCCGGCACTAGTACAGCGCTGCTAATCAGGCAATAGTACCGTGGTCTGTCATGTCTCATCCGGGCAATAGTACCGCACGTAATGTAATCTTTGTACTTCATCCGGACAAATAGTTTAAAGGTCATTTTTCATGTCTCATCGGCAATAGGACCGCGTCAGTCTCATCCGGCAATAGTACCGCGGGTCATGTCATGTCTCATCCGGCAATAGACCACGTCATGTCTCATCGGCAATTGTTTACCGCGTCATGTTCATCCGCAATAGTACCGCGTATGTCATGTCTAATCCGGCAATTTTTTAAGGGGTACCGCGTCATGTAATGTCTAATCCGGCCATAGTACCGCGTCATGTACATGTCGAACGGCAATTAGTAACGTGTAATGTTCTTATCACGGCAATAGTACCGCGTGAACTGTCTAATCCGGCAATAGTACCGCGTGCATGTCAGTCTAATACGGCAATAGTACCGCCGTCTGTCATGTTTATCCGGCAATAGTACCGCCTCATGTCATGTATAATCAGGAAATGTACAGCGTTCATGTCATCTCTCATCGGCATAGTACCGAGTCATGTCATGTCTCATCCGGCAATAGTACAGAGTCATGTCATGTTCATCCGGCAATAGTACCGCGTCATGTCATGTCTAATCCTTTTTTTTTTTTTCTTTTTCAATTTCTTTTTTTTTTTTTTTTTTCTTCCTTTTATTTTTTTTCAGGCAATAGTACCGCGTCATGTTAATCCGGCAATAAGTACCGCCGTCATGTCAGGTCTTAATCCGGCAATAGTACCGCGTCATGGTCATGTCTCACCGGCAATAGTACCGGTCATTGTAATGTCTCATCCGCAATAGTTACCGCGTTCAATTTTTTGGGGGGTTTTCTAATCCGGCAATAGTTACCCGCGTCATGTCAGGTCTCATCCGGCAATAGTACCGCGTCATGCTAATCCGGCCCAATAGTGCGCGTCATGTCTCATCCAGCCCAATAGTACGCGTCAGTGTCATGTCTAATCCGGCAATCGTCCGCGTAATGTCATGTCAATCCGGCAATAGTACCGCGTCAGTCAGTGTCTCATCCGGCAATCAGCAATAGTACCGCGTCATGTCATGTCTCACCAGCAATAGTACCGCTTCATGTCTCATCCGGCAATAGTACAGCGTCATGTCTCATCCGGCAATAGGACAGCGTCATGTACTGTTCATCCGGCAATAATAGTACCCGCGTCATGTCCTGTCCTCATCGGCGCAATATAGTACCGACGTCATGTCATGTCTCATCCGGCAATAGTACCGCGTAATGTCATGTCCATCGGCAATAGTACCGCTGCATGTAATGGTATCATCCGGCGATATAGTACCGCGTCATGTCATTGTATAATCCGGCAATAGTACTGCGTCATGTCAATGTCTCATCCGGCAATAGTACCGCGTCCATGGCATTGGTCTCATCTGGCATAGTAACCGCGTAGTCTCATCCGGCAATATAGTACGCGTCATGTCATGTCTAATCCGCAATAGTACCGCGTTCATGTCTCATCCGGCAATAGTACCGCGTCCATGTCATGTCTAATCCGGCAATTAGTACAGCTTCATGTCATGTTCTCATCCGGCAATAGTACCGTGTCATTTCATGTATCATCCGGCATAGTACCGCGTCATGTCATGTCATCCGGCAATTCGTACCGCGTTCATGTCTAATACGGCAGGCAATAGTACCGCGTCAGGGTCTCATCGTGCAATAAGTACCGCGTAATGTCATGTCATCCGGGCAATAGTACGCGTCATGCATGTCATGTCTCATCCGGGCAATAGTTACCGCGTCATGTCCGTCTCAATCCGGCATAGTACCGCGTCATGTCTCATCGCAATTAGTACGCGTCTATTCAGGTCGCATCCGGCAATAGTACCGCGTCATGTCTAATCCGGCAATAGTACCGCGCATGTCATGTCTCATCCGGCAATAGCACAGAGGGAGCGAAGAAGAAAAAGAAAAAAATCAAGAATAGAATACATGTGGATATATGGCCAGGACCTCAGACACGTCCGGCTTGGCGGAATTTCCCATCTCTCCTGTTTATTCTGGTGATTGCGGCCCCCGCTTTCTCTCAGTGCTGAGTTATTTCACTTCTTGCATGCCACATGTGGGGCTCATTTATTAAGGCGTCCAAATCGCGCATTTTCTCAGGTTAGCCTAAGAATTTGACGCCGAATTGTCACGGAATTTGGTGAAGTGATAGGGATTGTGGCAACATCGGATCAGCTTTCACGACGACAAAATGGGGGGGCGTGGGCCATCGGACAACCCACACGGATTAGGAAAAAAAAACGCGAATTTAAAAAACGAGTGTGCTGCAAGATCAGCACTTAATGCATGGGAAGAGAAGCAGGTGAAACTCCGGCGGTCCTAGGCGGGGGGGACATCGGGCGCACGACTTAGTGACTCACGGAGACCGAATCCTCGTCGGAGAACGCGCCCGCATGGATCGTGACTGGACCGGGATAAGGAAAGGCCCACTAAATGAGGACACAGAATGTAAAATAATATAATTAATAACTCTGACACTAGGAGGGACGAGTAAGTAGTGACGTGATAAAGACAACAAGGGGCCTCCAAACCAGACGCCCCTGAGAACTGCGACCATAAGGCCCCATCTATACGATCAAGGCTTCAGCAGCAGCCAGAGATAGGAGTATGTCGGGTAGCATTCTGTATGGAGAGTTCTAGTAAATGGGATTACCTTTCGTACTGCATCCGTGGTTTGTGTCCCAGGTATAAACCCAACTGCTCTCAGAATTAAAGTCCCATACTTTCCCTAGCGAGCAGACAAAACCCTTCCACTAATTTAACAAGTCAAATCCAGCAACCTCCCCTGGGGGGGTCTCGTGCTATATCCGTGTCAATCATTATCTCCCTGCATTCTTTTTTATTGAAATTAGCAAAAAACTTTTTGGGGAAAACTTTGTATTTCTATCTAAAATTGTTTTGCAACAAATGAGACTCTAAACAAATACAACTTTGCTATTAACCTCCCTACTTACGCCAAAGGGTTAAAAATACTGTACACATCACTACAGAAGATTGATGGTGGAATTAGCGGAAAACGGATGAGGTCTTACAATAAACTTCAAGAAAAAAGTGGTCAGAAATATCAAGGGCATGGTGGGAACACATTCAGAGCAGAATGACTGAAGCAATCTGTGAGTACCCAGGTCCTTGGTCATGGCTAATGGGCGTCTGCATAGTAGAACAGGATAGTGAAGAAACACCAGGACAGACTCTTTCCAGGAAAAGCTCCGGAGCAGAAGAAGCTCTGGTAGTTATGTAGACCCTAGGAAATAGACGACATGCAGGAGAGTAGCTCCGGTTTATACAGAACCAGAACATTAGCGACATGCAGGAGCACTACGGTTTACTACAGACACCGGACCTGACTCATCCAGGGAGCGTGGTTACTACAGACACCAGGAACATAACTCCATCCAGAGTAGAAAAAATAGGTTACTAAAGACACCATGACCTGACTCCATCAGAGCACCTCCAGTTACTACAGGAAAAAAGGACATTGACCCAGCCAGGAGCAGCTCCGGTTAATACAGACACAAGGAATGATAACATGAGTCCATGCAGGGAGCTAGGTTATCTGCAGACACCAGGACAAGGACTCAGCAAGGAGCAGCTCGCTTATTGCAGGACACAAGCATGACTCCATCCAGTTGCAGCTCCAGTTACTAGCAGACATCAGGACACACAACATGAAGTCCATGCAGGAGCAGCTATGGGAACGCAGGACATCAGAAATGATTCAATACGAGAGAGCAGCTCCAGTACTACAGATTACAAGAGAAGGCAAAAATGACTGCATCCAGGAGCAGTCCAGTTACTAAAGAACCAGGACATTGAAGCCATCCCTGAGACTGCATCAGGTTACTTACAGGAACACCAGGACACGACTCCATCCAGAAGCAGCCACAGAAAACTGCAGACATGAATTATTCAAAAAATCCGAGAGCAGGCTCCAGTTGCACAAGATACCAAGAGAAGGCCAACATGACTGCATCCAGGAGCCGATCCGAGTTACTACAGACACCAGGACAAGACTCCTTCAGGGGAGCAGCTCCAGTTACTAGAGACCACCAGGGAATACTTAATCCAGGAGTAAGCTCAGGCCTTATGCAGACACACGGACAGAAGACATGGACACACATCCAGAAGCAGCTCCGTTTACTACAGAAACCAGGACATGGACATCATCCAGGAGACTGCTCAGGTTGACTGCAGACACGAGCACATGACTCCAGAAAGGGCAGCTCGGTTACTACAGAAACAGGACATAAATCCATCCAGGAGCAGCTCCGGTTACTAAAGACACAAGGCAGACTCCTCCAGGAGAAGCTCAGGTTTATACAGGAAACCACGACATGACTAATCCAGGGCAGCTCCAGTTACTACAGAAACCAGACATGGACACCATCCAAGAGCAGCGCTGGTTGATTACTGCAGACACCAGACATGATGACATAAACTTCAGCAAGGTGCAGGCTCCGGTTACTAAAAAGTGAAGTTCTTGATCCAAGCGTGTGTTAGAAAAAACTTGTATTCTTTATCAGGCAAATTGTTACAATCCATGGTGGTGAATATGGCCAACGATTTACGAAAAAAAAACGAATAGCATTCTTAGTCAGGCAGCGCCGGTTACTACAGGACACAAGACATGATCCATCCAGGAGCAGTCGTTACTACAGACACAAGGAATGACTACTTATCCGGAGCAGCTCATGTTATACAGACACAAGGACCATGATAACATGACTCATCCTGGAGCAGCCTCCAGGTTATGCAGACACAAGGACAAGGACTCCAGCAAGGAGCAGCTCAGCTTAATTGCAGAACAAGGACAACGATGAATTTGACACCATCCAGGAGCAGCTCCGTACTACAGACCCAGGACATAAAATCCATCCAGGAAGAAGAAGCTCAGCCGTTACTAAAGACACAAGGCAGACTCCATCCAGGAGCACCCCAGTTACTACAGGAAACCAGGCTATGACTCATCCAGGAGCAAGCCTTCAGGTTACATACAGAAACCAAGGATATGACTCCATCCGGAGCAGCTCAGGGTACTGCAGGGACCACCAGGGACAAGACCGCAGCAAGGAGCAGCTCCGCTTATTGGCAACACAAGGACATGACTCCATCCGCTGCAGCTCCAGTTACTGCAGACTTAAGGACAACAACAACATGAGTCCATTGCAGGAGCAAGCTATGGAAAACTGCAGGACATCATTGAAATGATCAATCCGAGGCAGCTCCAGACTACAGATACCAAGAGAAGGCAACATGACCGCATCCAGGAGCAGCTCCAGTACTACAGAAACCAGGACATGAACCCATCCATGAGCAGCTCAGGTTTTACTACAGACACCAGGACATGACTCCATCCAGAAGCGCCACAGAAACTCAGACATGTGAATTTATTCAATCCGAGAGCAGCGCCAGTTGCTACAGATACCAAGAGAAGGCCAACATGATTGCATTCAGGAAGCCGCTCTGGGTTTCTACAGACACCAGGGACTGACTCATCAAGAGCACCTCAGTTACTTACAGACCCAGGGACAAGACTCCATTCAGGAGCAGCTCAGTTACTAGAGACACAGGACATAACTCATCCAGGAGTAGCTCAGCTTACTCAGACACAAGGACAGGACACGAAGACCATGAACACCATCCAGGAGCAGCTCCGGTTTTACTACAGACACCAGGACATAAACTCCATCCAGGAGCAGCTCAGGTTGATTTGCAGAAACGAGCACATGACTCCAGAAAGGGGACGTCTCCGGTTACTAAAGACCACCAGGACATTTGACTCCATCAGGAGCAGCTCCGGTTACTTTACAGACACAAGGGCATGACTCCATCCAGGCACAGTTCCAGTACTGACAGAACACAAGGACATGTACATTGACTAAAGCAAGGTGCAGCTCGTGTTACTACAGACAGAAGGACATGGACTCCATCCAGGAGCAGCTACGGTTACTACAGACAAAAAGGACCATGACACTATCTGGAGCAGCTCATGTTACTACAGGACACAAGGGCATGGACTCCATCCAGGAGCAGCTCAGGTTTTGCTGAACAGACACGAGCACATGGGACTCAGAAGGGGCAGCTCCGGTTACTACAGACACCAGGACATGACTCCATCCAGGAGCAGCTCCGGTACTACAGACACAAGGGCATGACTCCATCCAGGAGCAGTTCCAGTTACTACAGACACAAGGACATGATAACATGACTCCAGCAAGGTGCAGCTCGTGTTACTACAGACAGAAGGACATGACTCCATCCAGGAGCAGCTCCGGTTACTACAGACAAAAGGACATGACACTATCCTGGAGCAGCTCATGTTACTACAGACACAAGGGCATGACTCCATCCAGGAGCAGCTCCGGTTACTACAGACACAAGGACATGACTCCATTCAGGAGCAGCTCAGGTTACTAAAGACTCCAGGACATGACTCCAGCAAGGAGCAGCTCCGGTTACTACAGACACAAGGACATGATACCATCCAGGAGCAGCTCCATTTACTACAGACACAAGGACATGACTCCATCCAGGAGCAGCTCAGCTTACTAAAGACTCCAGGACATGATTCCAGCAAGGAGCAGCTCCGGTTACTACAGACACAAGGGCATGACTCCATCCAGGAGCAGCTCCGGTTACTACAGACACAAGGGCATGACTCCATCCAGGAGCAGCTCCGGTTACTACAGACACAAGGGCATGACTCCATTCAGGAGCAGCTCAGGTTACTACAGACACAAGGGTATGACTCCATCCAGGAGCCGCTCCGATTACTACAGAAACAAGGACATGACTCCATCCAGGAGCACCTTAGGTTACTACAGACACCAGGACATGACTCCATCCAGAAGCAGCCACAGAAACTGCAGACATCATGAAATTATTCAATCCGAGAGCAGCTCCAGTTGCTACAGATACCAAGAGAAGACAACATGACTCCATCCAGGAGCAGCTCCAGTTACTACAGACACAAGGACATGACACCATCCAGGAGCAGCTCCAGTTACTACAGACACAAGGGCACGACTCCATCCAGGAGCACCTCAGGTTACTGCAGACACAACAACATGACTCAATCCAGGAGGAGCTACGGAAACTGCAGACATCATGAAAGGATTCAAACCAAGAGCAGCTATAGTTACTACACATACCAAGAGAAGGCAACATGACTCCATCGAGGAGCGGCTCCGGTTACTAAAGACACGAGGACATGATGACATGACTCCAGCAAGGTGGAGCTCCGGTTACTACAGAAACCAGGACATGACTACATCCAGGAGCAGCTCCGGTAACTGCTGACAAAAGTACATGACTCTATCCAGGAACAGCTCCAGTTACTGCAGACATCAAGACACAACAACATGACTCCATCCAGGAGCAGCTACAAAAACTGCAGACATCATGAAATGATTCAAACCAAGAGCAGCTCCAGTTACTTCAGATACCAAGAGAAGGCAACATGACTCCATCCAGGAGTAGCTCCGGTTACTAAAGACACGAGGACATGACTCCATCCAGGAGCAGCTCATGTTACTGCAGACACAAGGACATGACTCCATCCAGGAGCAGCTCAGGTTACTACAGACACAAGGACATGACTCCATCCAGGAGTAGCTCCGGTTACTAAAGACACGAGGACATGACTCCATCCAGGAGCAGCTCTTGATACTGCAGACACCAGGACATGACTCCATCCAGGAGCAGCTCATGTTACTGCAGACAACAGGACATGACTCCATCCAGGAGCAGCTCGTGTTACTGCAGACACCAGGACAGCAGGTGCAATGCTTAGCACATAAATCTGAGCACCACAAGCCTCTAAGGTTCCTCTATTATTCTCAGGTCACTGGTTTCAACCATAGGAAATTAAAATCTCTACTGGTTACATATTACTTTCCTAGGAAATCATCTCCAAAATAAATGTCAATCTGAAAACGATGCGCCCGACCGGCGAGGAGGAATCCCATCCCTCACCCTGACATTCCAGCACATGAATATAAAAAGACTAAGAATTACCCGGCCATATAATGTACCATAAGGATGAGGAATAAAAAACGTCTTTATTTTACATTTCTAAAAAGATCTGAAGGCCGTGGAAGGAGAAAGGAAAACTTTCTGACGCGTTTCGAAGGATGATTCTTAGTCATTGATAGGTAATTGTTTGACACATGGTAAGATAAGTATACGATAATGCAGGTTCCGAAAGGACACACCTCCAGATTGATCACATGATTCATTGCGTGAGTGCAATAAATAATGAAACTACCCTGGTGTCCCATGGTGCCAGTCACTGTCTCTCACCATGTCCCCTGCATCCCATGGCACCAGTCACTGCCTCTCACCATGTCCCCTGCATCCCATGGCACCAGTCACTGCCTCTCACCATGTCCCCTGTATCCCATGGCACCAGTCACTGCCTCCACCATGTCACCGGGATCCAATGGCACGTCACATGCCTCTCCCCATGTCCTCTGTATCCCATGGCACCAGTCACGGCCTCTCCCCATGTCCCCTGTATCCCATGCACCAGTCACTGCCTCTAACCATGTCCTCTGTATACCATGGCACCAAGTCCACTGCCTCTCACCTGTCCTTCTGTATCCCAGGCACCAGTCACTGCCTATCACCATGTACTCTGTATCCATGGGAACCAGTCACGCCTCTCACCATGTCCTCGTATCCCATGCACCAAGGCCTGCCTTCTCACAATGTCCCCTGTATCCCATGGCGCCAGTCACTTGCTCTTCCCCATGTCCCTGTATCCATGGCACCAGTTACTGCCTCTCACCATGCATCTGTATCCCTGGCACAGTACTGCCTCTAACCATGTCATCTGTCTCCCATGGCACCAGTCAATGCCTCTCCATTGTCCCCTGATCCCATGGCACCAGTACTGCCTCTCACAATTCCCTCTTATCCCATGGCAACCAGTCACTGCTCTCCAATGTCTCTGTATTCACCATGGCACCAGTCATGCCTCTCACCATGTCCTCTATATCCCATGGCACAAGTCAATTGCCTTCCCCAGTCCCTGTATCCATTTTTGAACCTGTCCTGCCTCTCACCATGGTCTCGTATCCCATGGCAACCAGTCCACTGCGACTCACCAGTCATCTGTACCATGGCACCATCACTTGCCTCTCACCCATGTCATCTGTATCCCATGGCACAGTCAATGCGGACTCACACAGGTCCTCTTATCCTGGCCCAGTCACTGCCTCTCACCATGTCCCTTGATCCCATGGCACCAGTTACTGGCCTCTCACCATGTCCTCTGTTATCCATGGCAACAGTTTACTGGCCTCTAACCATGTCCTCTGTATCCCATGGCACCAGTCCAACTGCCTCTTCACCATTTCCTTATATACCCTGGCACAAGTCATGCTCTCCCCATGTCCTCTGTATCCCATTGAAACTGTCACTTGGCTCGCACACATGTCCTCTGTATACCTGGCACCAGACTGCCTCTCCCATGTCCCCGATACCCATGGCACCAGTCACTGCCTCTCCCCATGTCCCCTGTATCCCATGGCACCAGTCACTGCCTCTCACCATGTCCTCGGTATCCCATGGAACCAGGTTCACTGCATCTCCCCAGTCCTCTTATCCCATGGCACCAGTCAATGGCCTCTCCCCATGTCCTCTGTTATCCCATGGCACCAGTCACTGCCTCTCCCCAGTCACTGTATCCCATGGCACCAGTCACTTGCCTCTCCCCATTGTCCTCGGTATCCAATGTGGACCAGTCACTTCCCTCCCATTGTCCTCTGTTCCCATGGCACCCAGTCAAGCCTCGCCCCATGTCCGCCTGTATCCCATGGCACCAGTCGCTGCCTCTCCCCATGTCCTCTGTATCCCATGGCACCCGTCACTGCCACTCTCCCCCCCATGTCCCCTGTATCCCATGGCGCCAGAGTCACTGCCTCTCCCCATGTACCCTGTATCCCAGGCACCAGTCACTGCCTCTCCCCATGTCCCCTGTAATCCATGGCACCAGTCACTGCCTCTAACCAGGTCCTATGTATACCATGGCACCAGTCACGCTCTAAACATTGGCCCCTGTATCCCATGGCACCAAGTCACTGCCTCTCACCATGTCCCTGTACCCATGGCACCAGTCACTGCCTCTCCACCATTGTCCCCTGTATCCCATAGGCACCAGTCACTGCCTCTCCCCAGGTCCCCTGTTATCCATGGAACAGTCACTGTCTCTCACCATGTCCTCTATATCACATGGAACCAGTCACTGCCTCTCACCCTGTCTATATATCCCATGGCACCCAGTCACTGGCCCTCCCAGGCTTAAGCTACCTGACCCAGGATGAAGCTCTCCTGAGCGCCCGAGATCCAAACCAGCCCTCTCCAATCAGCTGAAAGTGCTGCAGCCGGTGCCCAGGCTATAATAAGGGACTGGAAGTGAATGTTTAATAACTGTAGTCGCAGAAATTCAACATCCGGAAAAAGGGATTGACAGTCTAGAGGAACCCCTGACTCGGCACACCCCAACAATAGCCAAAAATGTCGCAAAGTCAAGAATTGGTCAGTGCTCCCCTCCATAATATATACTTACATATTAACCATGCACAGTCTCACCTCTTCTTGGGTGATTAAAAATGGAAAAATGTCCTGGAGCTGTTCTGCTTTTATCTCGGTTCGCCTCCTCTGGATCCCACTGTGTACCCACCTCTTCCCCGGATGCTGGAAGAAGCTGAGGAAGCCAAAACTAGGTCAGGCGAGGGTTATAGTCCTTACAGTTTTGTGATCCGCTTTTTTTATGATGTTCTTGTGAATGTATGGAATAAAAATGATACTTTCCTTTACCTTGGAATCTGCACTCTCTATCCCTAATTCCCGCATTAGGTCGTTGGGAATGGTGGGATTACAGTGGAGGGGCACCAAGAGAGGAGCAGAAGATCATAGAGGAATATCTGCCATTTCTAACTGCAGAGGAGGAGGGAGGACTGTCCTGTGCCACGGTACGACACCAAGGTGTAGCCATTAGAGAGAGCGAGCACTAAAAATGCTAGGGTAACTCGTTATCGAGACGAACTTTTCCCGCTGCGGAGTGCTCGTCTCGAATAACGAAACCCCATGAAAGTTCAAGGAAGACTCGAGCATTTTTCACGGGGGACCAAGGCTCTGCCACAGGGAAGCTTGGCCAAACACCTGGAACCTCAGAAAGGATAGGAAACACCCGGAACATGGACAGAAAAGCAGGGGCAGCATGCATGGATGCCTCTAAGGCTGCTAATCTTACCATTATGCCCGAATTATGGGAAAACAGCATGGCCCATGGACAGATGACAGAATGAAGCTAGTAGCATCTAAAAACATCCAATAATTGACCCTGAACCACTATCCTTTTATATAGTCCCAATATAGTTTGATGTGGAAAGACCATGAAAAACAACCCCAAAAAATTTGCCTGACAAAGCTCGTTTGATAAGGGGACCAGGTTATGGAGCATGAACTAGTAGTAGGATTTAAGTATGAGCAGTTTTTAAAAAACTATGTTAGTTGGATCTTGGGAGGAAGCTGGCGCTCCACTGACCCGCGAGCTTTCGCCTATCCAAGACCCCCATGTCTCTCGGCTCTACTCCCCAAAACAGCACGTATAAGAAACCTTTGGGATAAGATCAAGTGTCAGTAGCGTTCTTATAAGTTTGGGATTTGGAGGTGAGGGCAATGTAAAAAGAATGCGCAAGAAGCGCTGAAAATAATATGGTTAAAATGAATAACAAGTTGCCAGTTATGTTGTGGATTACACAGCAGGGTGGCGGTGGCGACAAAAGTTAACAAGTTTGATGTGAATGCCATGTAATAAGTCTTGGGCGGTTGTGGCTTTTATCGCCTGGCTCAGCAAGGGGTTTTTTTTGAGCACGCTGCTGTCAGCTTAGCGACGGCACTGAGTGCGTGCCTAGAGCTACCGACTGATGGAGCCATGCCCACGGAGGTAATTCGGAGAGGAGGAGGTGGAGGGGGTGGGAGGAGGAGGAGGTTTTTATAGTAGGCCTTTGAGACTGGACTGTGGTAGGCCCCGCCAAGCCTCGCGTCGGCAGTATATGACAGCCACAGGGTCAGACTCCGGTCCCAGCCTCAACAAGTAAGTGTAAGTATGATGTTTCTATAAGTTGGGGATTATGGCGTGGTGGGGGAATGTAAACAGAGCGCAAGAAGCGCTGAAATAACTTATCCGTAAATGGTCAAAAGTTTGCCATATATTTGGGATTAACCAGCAGGTGGGAGGGTGGGACCAAAGTGAACAACTTTGCTGTTGTGTGAATCAATGAAAAGCACACCCACTTTCTGCTTGGGTACCCGTCGTGTTGCTAAGGGCCGCTGTATTGGATGCCAGCTCTCTGGCGCCGTTTGGCGGTGGTTGGTAGCCCTGAGGGACAACGTGGAGGCTGTTATGGCGCCCATTTCATTTGGATATGCCTGATGGGCAGTCCAAAAAAGGTTTCAACCCAGAGGAGAGGTAGGTGGCCCTCAGACAATGACTTTCGATGCGTGCCGGTCTGTGGCAGTCCAAAAAAGTTTTCCCCGCGGAGCCGGAGTGGCCTCATCAAACGAACGCTTGAGCTGTATGTGGTCCCAACAATTGTTAACCACAGAGGACCGGGTAGGGGGCAGCGAGTTGGCATCATGTCGGTCAGTACTTGAAACAGGAGCTTCTTCTTTTGTGACAAGTAAAACAGATCCAGAAGAATAGAAGTTGAGGACAATCAAGTGCAGGGTCCCTTGGGGGCTTCTCCTCAAAAAAATCACAGGCTCAGGCAAAAGTGGTGGCTCCTGGGTATCACGGTGGAGCTGGCGGTGGTGGCTCCTGTATGTCCTCTACTGATTTGGATGTCAATCAGCATAGGATGGTATTCCTGATTGAGGAATGTCTTCCTAAGATTGTTTAGATGGATTGCTTTATATGTTTAGGGTGAAAGCTGTCCCATCTCAGGTATGAAGGACGATCAATCAGGTTTTTGAATTAGGGGCGTCTTTATGGTTGTGTCCAAGAAGTTGATTCCCTGTATGAAAGGTTTATTTAAGGGAGGAATTTGTTGAAATTTTCATGAAATGTAATTGGCTGTTATTCTGAACCCGTCCAGAGGATCAAAGTATCATCAATAAACCCAAGGGTTTGATGTGGCCGGATTCCAGGAGGTCAGGAAGAGGTTGGCATATAGTGGGGCCCGGAAAGCAGAAATAATTGTGCTTGAGGATGAATCTGTAATACAATCCCAGGGGCCTGGAGATGAATGTGTGGGATGTTAGGATATAGGGAGTCCAGGGAGCAGGATCCTGCCGGGAGGAGAAGACTATAGAAGATATTTCAGTAGGTCTGCAAGGCTTGGAGATCTCCTCTACACACTAAGATGATTGGCCTCTCTGGGTTTCCTGGTTTTATTAATTTTTGGAAGCAAATAGAAAACTCCTATTCTAGGATTAAAGGACAAGTGTAGAGTATAAACTTCCTGCCGTGCTCAGCACTGAGACACAACGAGCAGATCTGGCATTTACACTCAGCCAGCAGTCACCCTCTCTCCCTCTGGCTTGGGTGGTTGCTATGGGAATCCGTAGCTAGACGGCGGAGAGGAGGGTGGTGGATAACTAGCACATGCGAGGTTCTGATCCGTAACATGAAAATATCAATCCTGGCAGCTCCCAGACCTGCATATTACACCTGTATCAACCCATATACTGCACTTGTCACATCACCTGTATATTACACCTGTATCAACCCATATACTGCACCTGTCATATCACCTGTATATTA
>WNYA01001902.1:29608-42519 GCA_019512145.1 Engystomops pustulosus | reverse complement strand
AGTCTCTTCCATTCTCTACACGACATCAGTCTATGCTGATACACAGGGATACTTCTCTAGTACGGTTTCCTACCCATCTCACCATGCTCGTCAATTCTTCTACATGGGACACTTCTATGTAATGTTCTCCCCCTCTTTGCTATTTATCATGAACATAGGGAACATAGTCTCTGTACTGTCTGTCCATCCCGCTCTTCTATTCTTATTACACAGGACACTCTGTGGACTCTTTCTACCTATCTCCCTATTTTCTATGCTGTACACAGGACACTTTCTGTACTGTCTCTCCCTCTCCTGCTTTCTATCCTGATTACACAGGGACATTTCTGTAATGTCTCTACCCTCTCCCTGCTCTTCTTATAGATGATACACTGAGACACTTCTCTGTACTGTCTCTCCCCTCGCCCTGCTTTCGTACCTTATTACACAAGGACACATCTCTGTAGTCGGTACTCCCCGATGGTCCCCTGCACCACTCTTCCTCCTGATACACGGGGACAACTTCTCTCTACTGTTTCCCATCTCCTGCTCTGTCTAATCCTGTTACTATGATCGACATTCTCAAGTATTTTGTCTCTCCCCCTCTCCTGATATACTAATTTCCCACTAAAGACCTCACTCCCTGTACTGTTCTCTCCCCCCTTACGCAGGCTCTTCTAGCCTGTACACGGGGAACTTCTTTAACTGTCGTCGTCTCCCTCTCCTGACTCGGCACATCTGTTCATAACGACATTCTCAGTACTGTATCTCCCTCTCCCTGCTCTTCTATCTCCTCTAAAGGACACTTATTGAGTAACTGTTCTTTCTCAGTCCCTTCCGTGGATCTTGTATCTGACTATAAAGGACACTGTACGACAGACTGTATCTCCCCCACCTCGGCTGCTCTATCCTGCTACACAGGTACTCTCTCTGTACTGTCTCCCCCTCTCCCTGCTCTTATATCATGTACACAGGACACTTCTCTGTATGTAATGGCCTCCCACCTAGCCATGAGCTTCGTTCCTGATACACGGGGACACTTATCTTACTGTCTCTCCTCCCTGCCTCTCATCTGCTACAGAGGGACACTTCTCAGTACTGCTCTCCCCCTCTCCCTGATCTTTATCCTGCTAACGGGAGGGGACACTATCTGTTACTGTCTCTCCATTCCTGTTCTTTTCTATGCTAAGAGGGATACTTATATGTACTGTCTGAGGCGTTTCAATTTCCCTGTGTCTTTTTTCTATTAGCTACACAAGATAATTCTCTGATTTACTTCTGTCTCTATTGTGGCCTATCAGGATACAGAGAAACCCTTCTTCTTTACGGTTGTTTCCATTTCCCTGATCTGTGTTCTGCTAAATGGTACACTTTCTCCGTACAGGTCTTTCTCCCTACCCCTGCATATTCTATGTTCTACCAAGGGGACAATTCTCTCTGGAAGGTTGAAACATACTCTCCCTTGCTCTTTTTCTTTCTGATTTAGCCACGGCTACTTTTTTTTTTTACTGGTCTTTCCTGATCCAATGCTCTTTCTATCTGCTTACACGCGGATATCTTCTCAAACCCCCAATCTCCCGCTTTCTTTTCTTATTTTCTACATGGAAAAACACTTCTCTGTACTTTCTCCCCCTCCTTCTTCCTGCTCGGCTCTTTATCCGACAAACACAGAGGACAATTCTCTGAATGTCTATCACCCCCCATCTCCCTACTTTTATTCTTCTAACCAGTAAAGGTTTCATTACCCTCTCTGCTTTTTCTATTTTCTGCACAGGGTTATTCTGTGTAATCTGTGTCCCCACTATGCTCTTCTTCTGAGGCATGGGGACTCCTAGTAATTTGTACTAGTCGTTCCCTTCCTTGCTTGCTTCTTCTATTCATGTTACATGGAGGACATTATCAGAAGTTACAGTTCTCCCCCTCTCCTGCTGTTCTTGTTCTATCCTGATACACGGGGGGGGGGGGGGGGGGGGACACTTCTCTTATGTCTTTCCCCACATCGATGCCATCTCTATTCTTCTACATGGGACAATTCTCTGTACGTTCCTCAACCTTCTACTTGCTCTTTCTATCCGGCTACACGAGAAGGACTTTTTTGTACTGTTTCTCCCCTCGCCATGCTCTTCTATCCCTGATACAAGGGGAGGACCCTTCTCTGTACGTCTATCCATCTCCTTGCTATTTTTATGATACACGGGGCCACTCTCTGTTACTGCTTTGCCTCTACCTGCTTTCTATCCTGCTACATGAGGACATTCTAGGTAATGTCTCTCACATATCTTCCTGCTTTTATTCTCCTACACGGGAAACTTCTCTGTACGGTCTCTACCCTCTCACTGCTGATTATTACTGTTCTACACGGGACCACTTATCTGTTACGAGTCGCTCCTCCTCTCCGGCTAACTTCTATCCTGCACATTAAGGGGAACCTTTTCTAGCGGTCTCTCCACTATCTCGCCTCTTCTTCATGCTAAACAGGGACACATCTCGGATGGTTTCCCTGCCCTCTGATGCACCGGTTCTTCTTCCTCTGTCAGAAGGATTACTTCTATGTGTACCTGTATGTTCAATGTCCCCTGCTACTCTCTATTCCCGCCACCACAAGGATAATTCTACTGATTTACTCGCTGTCTTCCTTGTGCTTGTACTGCTATACACGAGAGAAACCCCTTCTTACTGTGGTCCAATTCCTTGATCTTGTTTCTGCGGAAGCGTACACTTTCTGTATGGGTCTTCACTCCCTACCCATGCTATTCTATTGTTCTACACGCGGGACATTATCTGTACTTCTCCCCCCTCTCCCTGCTCTTCAGATCATGCTACACAGGACACTTCTCTGTAATGTCTCCCTCCTCTCCCTGCTCTCTAACCTTTATACAGAGACCCTTCTCTGTACTGTCTCCCCCACCTCTCCCCTGCCCTCTATATCTCCTACACAGGACACTTCACTTGAACTGTACTTTCCTCACCCTGCTCTCGATACTGACTACAAGGACAACTTCTCTGTACTGTCGCATCTCCTCCTATGCTCTTCTATCTAGCTACACCAGGACACTATCTCTGTACTCTTCTCCCACACCTCCCCCTGATCTCTTTATATCCTGACTTAACAGACAACTTACTTGTACTGTTCTCCCCCTCCCCGACCCTTCGATTCCTGCTACACAGGGACACTTATTCTGTACTTGTAACTTTTTTTCCCCCCTCTCCTGATCTTCATCCGGCTTACATGGGTCACTTCTCTGTTTATGTCTTTCCCTCTACCTGCTATTCGATTCATAATACACAAAAGGACATTCTTACGTATCTCCCTAATGTCCCTATTTCTATTCTGTTCTACACAGGACATTTCTCCTGGAATGTTTCTCCCGCTCTTACGCCTCTTCTATCCTGATACACTGGGGACTCTTCTCGTACTGTTTTTCCTCTCCCTGCTCTTCTATCCGCTAAACAGGACATTTCTATGTACTGTCTCCCTCCTCTCCGCTCTGCTATCCTGCACAAAGGGACACACTTCTCTGTACTGTACTCCATCTCCCTGCGATTCTATAATGACTACAAAGGAACTTTGTACGACCGCTTTCTGCTCTGCCATGCTCTTCTATTCCTAGTACATGGGGCATTATCTGTACGGTCTCCCTCGCCTCTGCTCTTCTATCCTCCGGCCTACATGAGGAAACTCTCTAATGTCTATCCCCCATCGTCCTGCTCTTCTATGTCTTCTTTCAAGAAACTTCTCTTGTACGGTATCTCAAGCCTCACACTGCTCATATATTTGACCCAAAGGGAACAAAATTGCTCCTTGCGGTACTGTCTCTATAGCCTCCCTGGATTTATAGCCTGCAAATACTGTACACGGGACGACATTTCTGTTTATGGTCTCTCCCCCTCTCCACGGCTCTTCTATACGTAAACCCAGGACACATCTCTGTACTGTTCTCCCCCTCCTCACGGCTATTCTTTTTTTTTCTTTTTTTTTTTTTTTTTTTTTTTTTGTTTTTTTTTTTTCCCTTTTTTTTTTTTTTTTTTTTTTTTTTTTTTTTTTTTTTTTTTTTTTTTTTTTTTTTTTTTTTTTTTTTTTTTTTTTTTTTTTTTTTATTTATTTTTTTTTTTTATTATTTTTATCATTGTTTTTCTATCTGATAAACGGGGGGACCACTTGTCTGTACTGTTCTCTCCTTCTCTACCTGCTCTCTTTTCTATCCGTGCTTACAAGAGATACTGTCTTCTGTTACTGTCTCTCCCCCATCTCCCTGCTTGTCAATCTTTTACAGTGGACACATTCTCTGTAAATTTGTTTCTCCCCCTTTCCTGACTGTTACTATACCCGCGATAATAGGGACTTTCTCTGTATACTGTCTTTCCCCCTCCATGTTCTTCTACCATCACACAGGACACTCTGTGGACTCTTTTTCCCTCTCTCCCTGCTTTCTATGTGGTACCAACAGGACATTTTCTTGATGTCCTTTCCCTCCCCATTGCTCTTCTATCTGAAAACACAAGGACACTCTCTGTGTATGTTCTCCTCGCTATCTTCCTGCTCTTCTGTGTCTCACTACACAAGAAAGTCTTGTAATGTTTTTTACCTTTCTCCATGTCATCAGCCTATACACAGGGGGAAAATCTCTAATGTGCTTTCTTTCCCCTTTAATCAGCTGTTTTATCTGTGTGACATGGAGGAGACTTCTACAGTATATCTCTCCACTCTCCAGCTCTTCGATCCTTAAACACTGGGACATTTCTCTTTGTACTGGATTTCTCCTTCATACATGCGTGCTACTTCCATGACACAATACACCAGGGGAACCACTTCCTACTTTATGTACTACCCCCCTCTCCTGCTCTTTATCGGATACAAGGGACAATTTCTCTGTCCTGTTTCTTCACCATCCCTGCTCTTTTTATCCGCCTACACGAGGATTTGGATACTTCTCTTTGTACGTACTCTCCCCGCCATACTCAATGCTCCTTCTATTCCTCACGCGGGACACTTTTCTGTACGTTCTCTCCCCTCCCTGTCTTTTACATGATCACGGGGACACTCTCTGGTACTGTCTTCTCCCTCGTCCCTGCTCTTTATCCTGATAAACGAGGATTGAACTTTCTGACTTTCTCTCCCACATCACCTCGCTTTCTTTCTTATATATGGGGAACAGTTCATCTTGTAATGTTTTTTCCTCTCCCGTGCGTTCTATCTCGATACATCGGGGGACACGGACATCTCTCTGGTATCTTTCACATTCTACCTAGTCAGTTCTATCCTTATACACGAGGGACCACTTCTCTGTATGCGTCTCCCCATCTCAACTTCATTCTTCTACACATTCTGCTCCATGATCAACCTGTACTCTTTCTCCCCTCTCCACTGCTTTTCTATGCATGATAAACACTGGACAACTTTTTGTGCTGTCTTCACTCTCACTCTGCTCTTATCTATCTGCTGTATCACAGGAAAACTTGCTGAGTACTATTTTTCCCTTTCTACCTGCTCATCTATCCTGATACACGGAAAGGGAGGGAAACTTCATCACGTTGCGTTCTCTGGTCTCTTTCCATGCTTCTTTTATTGTGCGACATGGGGAGACCTTCTATTATTCTCCACTTCTCCCTGGTCTTCTACTACTGCAAACAGACACAATTCTCTGTACTGTCTCTCCCACTCTCCCTGCTCTTCTATCCTGATACACGGGGACACTTCTCTGTACTGACCCTCCCCTCTCCCTGCTCTTCTATCCTGATACACAGGACACTTCCCTGCACTGTCTCTCCCCCTCTCCCTGCTCTTCTATCCTGATACACAGGACACTTCTCTGTACTGTCTCTCCCCCTCTCCTTGCTCTTCTATCCTGCTACACAGGCACACTTTTCTGTGCTGTCTCTCCCCCTCTCACGGCTCTTCCATTCTGATACACGGGGACATTTCTCTGTGCTGGTTCTCCCCCTCTCCCTGTTCTTCTATCCTGATACATGGGGACACTTCTCTGTACTTTCTCTCCCCCATCTCAATGCTCTTCTATTCGTCTACATGGGACACTTTTCTGTACTGTCTCTCCCCTCTCCCTGCTCTTTTTTCCTGATACACGGGGACACTTCTCTGTACTGTTTTTCCCTCTCCCTGCTCTTCTATCCTTCTACATGAGGACACTTCTCTGTACTGTCTCTCCTCCATCTCCCTACTTTTCTATTCTTCTACACAGGACATTTCTCTGTATGGTTTGTCTCCCTCTCCCTACTTTTCTAAACTTCTACACGAGGACACTTCTCTGTAGGTCTCTTCCCCATATCCCTGCTTTTTTATCCAGATACACAGGACACTTCTCTGTACTGTCCCTCTCTCTCTCTCTGCTCTTCTATCCTGCTGCACAGGGACACTTCTCTGTACTGTCTCTCCCCCTCCCTGCTCTACTATTCTTCTACACAGGACACTTCTCTGTACTGTTTTTCCCTTTCTCTCTGCTTATCTATCCTGATACACGGGGGAAACTTCTCTGTGCTTTCTCCCCCCCATTTCCTGCTCTTCTATCCTGCGACATGGGGACACTTCTCTGTACTGTCTCTCCCCCTCTCCCCCTGCTCTTCTATCCAGCTTTATGGGACACTTCTCTGTACTGTCTCTCCCCATTCCCTAATCTTCTATCCTGCCACACAGGGACACTTCTCTGTAGTGTCTCTCCCTCTCCCCCTGTTCTTCTATCCTGCTCCTTGGGGATACTTCTCTGTACTGTCTCTCCCCCTCTCCCTGCTCTTCTATCCACCTATATGGGACACTTCACTGTATTGTCTCTCCACCTCTCCCTGCTCTTCTATCCTGCTGCACAGAGACACTTAGGCTGCAACTACAAAGATAACACCTCCTCCCACAAACCCATCTCAAAGGCATCTGCGAGGCAGTCTCAACCGCGGGGGTGACACTTTTCGGGGGTGGTACTGTCTCTTCCCCTCCCTGCTCGTTTTCCGGAAGCCATCAATCCAAACACGGGACACGGCTGTACGGTCCTTGCCGCCCCCCCGGTCCCCCCTCCCGGCTCGTCTTTCCTGCATGACCGACGAGGAATACTTCTCTGGTTACTTTTCTCTCCTCCCCCACCGACTCACCGACCCGGCTCTTACGTCAGCCACATGGGGACACTTCTCTGTAAGGTCTCTCCACCTCCCCTGCTCTTTTATCCTGCTACACGAGGATACTTCTCTGTACTGTCTCTCCCTGCTCTTCTCTATCCTCATCACAGGGACCTTCTCGGTACTGTCTCTCCCCCTCCCGACTCACTATCTTCAGTCACTTCTTATTTCCCTTCTCTTGATATATTCAGATAACAGGGGACCACTTCTCGTAATGTCTCTCCCACATTTCCCCTGCTCTTCTATCCTGCGACAGGGACAACCTTCTCTGTACTGTCTCGCTCCCCCTCTCCCCTTTTTATCCCTGTAGAGACAGACTTCTCTGTCATGCCTCTCCCCCTCTCCCTGCTCTTCTATCTATCCTTATACACAGGACACTCTCTGTACGGTCTCTCCCTCTCTTTCTCATATCCTGCTACACCACGGCACTGTCTGCTCTACTGTCCTCTCCCCTCTCTCTGCTCTTCTATCCTGATACACAGGACACTTCCCTCTGTACTGTCTCTTCCCCCTCTCCGCTCTCTTCTATTCCTGACAACAGGACACTTCTCTGTACGTCCCTTCTCCCCTCCGCCTAGTCTTCTATCCGTCAAGGGAACTTCTCGTACTCTCCCCCCTCTCCCTGCTCTTCTATCTCTGCTACACGGAGACTTCTCTGTACTGTCTCTCCCCTCTCCCCCTGCTCTTCTATCCTGCTAAACACAGGACACTTCTCTGTACTGTCTCTCCCCCTCTCCCTGTCTCTTTTCTCTATACACAGGACACTTCTCTGTACTACGTCTCTCTCCCCTCCCTCCCCTGTCTCTTTCTCTCCTGGCTACACACAGACACTTCTCTGTACTGGCGTTCCTCTCCCTCTCCCTCTCCCTCTCTCGTACTTCTATCCTTATACACAGGGACACTTCTCTGTATGTTTTCTCCCCCTCATGTCCCTCTCTTTTATCCTGTCTACAACAACGACACACTGACACGGTTCCTTACCTCTTTCTCTTCCTCTCTCCCTGTACTCTTCTGGTCTTCTCCCCCTCTCCCTTCTCTCTTCTATCGCTATGCACAGGACACTTCTCTGTACTGTCCTCTCCCCCCTCCCCCCTGCTCTTCTATCTGTACACATGACCTTTCTCTTGTTACTTGTCTCTTCCCCCTCCGCTATGCTCTCTACCTATACACAGGACACTTCTCTGTACTGTCTCTCCTCCCCCCCCTCCTCCTGCTCTTCTAATCCCTCCTGCTACCAGGGATCACTTTCTCTTTGTACTGGGTCTCTCTCCCTCCTCCCTCTCCCTGCTCTTCTATCCTGCTACACAGGGACACTTCTCTGTACTGTCTCTCCCCTCTCCCTGCTCTTCTATCCAGCTACAATAATCAGTGAGTTGAGTAATAATCAGTGAGTTGTGTAATAATCAGGGTCTTGTACATTATAATCATGATGTCCTCTGGGTTATTACAGGTTTATCAAGCTTGCATCCGGCATTGAGTCCGAGGGTGTGTCCCTCTCAGTTAAATTCCTTCTTCACGTGGTCCTCGGTGTGCGTCGCATCGCATGAAATTGTGACACAATGTTTATAATCTACGTCGTTGTTCAAGGAATTATTATTTTCACATATTCCGGTGGAATTACTCCGGCCTATGTCATACTCCTGTGGTGAGTTCTCGCAGATTTCAGACTTTTCTTACCAACTTCATCTATATTAATTTAGTTTAGGGAGCAGAACTATTTGTATATACAGGGAGATACCAGGGAGCAGTACTATCTGTATATACAGGGAGTACTAGGGCTGCGCACTTGTATATACGGAGAATACTAGTGGACAGCAGTACTATCTGTATATACAGAAGATATCAGTAGCTGATTGTATACGAGATACGGAGATTATATCTGTTATTCACAGGAAGATACTCCAGCGAGCAAGTTACATCTGTATATACAGGGAGATACTGGAGCAAGAAGTACTATCTGTATATCAGGGAGTAACAGTAGAACCACACTGTATAAAAAATAAGGGAGTACCGGAGCAGTACTATCTGTTTATACAGGGAAATACTCGGAGGGAGTACTATCTGTATATATAGGGGTAGATAGGGATCAGGGAGGCTGGAACTAGTAGGCAGTACATCTGTATATACAGGATGCATTATTATAGGGATATACTCGAGGTAGGCATACTATCTGTATGTGGCATCTGAGACTAGGGAGGCAGTAAGATCTGTAATACGGGAGAGACCAGGAGCAGTACTAATGGTGTATACATAAACCTGCTGATCTGTGTCCGTCTTTGGGGTATAGTGTGATGGATGATTTTCGTTGCCTCTTTATATACCTCTGCAGGTGCCTCCCTTCGAGCTTAAATAATCCCTGGGGTTTGGGGTCTACATGTTACTCATCAACATTAGTGAGTGGACATCTGGTGTGTTCGTGTGTCGCCTTGCAGGAAGGCCCTACGTGGTCATCTAATCCTGTGTCCTCTTTCGCCTACGCCGGATCCATCTCCTATTTACTTTGGGGCTCCATCATCGATAGAACCTGCCTGAAGTGGGTGACCCACACCAATGCGGGGCGGGGGGCTTGTCGCATGTAGACACCACTTCCTAACAGTACGAGGCATAAAGCTCACCAAAATCAGGCTCACCAGGGTCCGTGACACAATGAGCATTTCCCTCCTTCCGTCTCCTGCAGGAACACCCTCCAGGGACTCATCAATGGGCTCTGTGGCCCCCTTCCTTCATCTTCTTCCTTCTGCTTTATTATTCTATCGTGTGGAAGAGAAGTACCATCGAAGAAACGGCAACGAGGCCAATAGCTGATGCACCCCAAAGATTGTGGGGAAGGGGCAACATGAGCCTCGAAATATGGAACAGTCTTTGAATTTAATGACCCCCCAACCAAGATCAATACCCAAGATCAATAAGTCCTAGGAGAAGATGTGGAGCGCAAACAACCCAGTTTACCAGCACCCAACTGATGTGGTTTGTTATGTTATCAGGCCCAAAGCCTTCCCAACCACTCTCTTCTCCTACACCATCACAGGAGAGTGAACCCCCGGGTAGAGACTACCCCTGTGCTCCTCCCCCTCTGATATCTGTCCTTCAGAGCAACTGACACTGAAGCTACCTCATCTCCGATTCTTCATATATAACATGACTTGTGTGGTGGTTGGAAGGAACCATCCAGTTCCTCTGGATCTTGGCCAACTGGGCGTCCTCACTGGCCAACTACCATCCTGCTGCTGTCCGCTGTCCTTGCTTTTCTTCGATTTTACAAGCCACCAAGTCTGTGCCTCCCGTTAGATTGCCATTCCCTTCTGTAACCCTTACAAAAGAGGCACCCACAAACCGCCTGCCTCACCAATTATGCATAAGTCGTGTGTTGTGTGTGCTGCTCTATGCCTCCTTACTTCGGGTAGTATGTCCTGTCCTCACCACCTACATCATTTCTTCTCTCTTCATATTTCCTTTTTGCACATTGGTGCGGGGATGATTAAGACATGCACTCTCTTCCACACATGCAGGTGCCCGGGACGAGAGGAACATTCATCCTGGTCCAGAAAGATGATCCTGACTGTATGTCCTCAAGCTTTTGGTCTCAGTCCATTTCTGCACATTCCACTGCCCTTTCCTTGATCCATCAACTTTTTTCAGGTCGCTGGTTTTCTTTGCCTTTTATCATCGCCTCTCTCTTATTTACTTAGTTTATAACGTGGATCCATACCCAACCCAATATTGTGCAAAACATCAAGCAAGAAGGGCAGCACGGGGGGGGGGTCACCCAAGAGGGTATCTCCCAATTCCTTAAGCTCTTCTTACTCATGTACTCGTGGGGGCCAGGATGTGGTGGTCTGTCAGGGTCGGTGCCGACTGCTAGCAATATTGCGTTACATTTTACACCGTCGATATAGATATCGCTGGATTGTACACCTAAGGAGCCACAGGCAGATCAATGAAGTCCTGGACAGTGCTTTCCACAGGCTCCAACCAAAAAAATGGTCATGTACTCTATGACTGGATGGGAAACTACCCCTAATAGATTAAGGAACCAACTGTTATTGGCGCCCTCTAAATAACATTTATCCGTAACACAATATGTCAACTTATATAAATGTCTCCTTGCTGGGGTGAAAATAAGTTAAGTCTATTTTTAATATTTATATCAGAGATGAGCGACAAACACTCAAAATGCTCGTGTTGCTCGTTTATTGAGACGAAACTTTTTCCCGACTCGAGTGCTCTTCTCGAATAATCGAGCCCCCATATAAGTCAATGGGAGACTCCGAGTATTTTTCAAGGACCACGTCTTCACAGGAGAACAAGCTTGGCCAAACCAACGACAAACCTGTGGAACCGTCAGAAAGGATGCAATAGCACATACCCGGAATGGGACGGAAATCAACGAGCATGGGAAACAGCCTGCATGGATGCCTCCTGGGCTGCCAATCTTGGGATGGAGCTGGCTGTCACACTGCCCAGCGAGCTTTTGTCGCTGTCCAACCCCTGTCTCCTCTCTTTCGGCTCCTCCTCCCACCCAAAATGGGCCTGGTTGGCCAGAATCGTTTACTTTGAAAAAAGTATATATTTCAAAAGCAGCGGGGTCGTTATGAATTTTCACCTAGGAATAATGGAATATAATATGGGTTCTAATTTTTAATTATTGTTTTTTGTACGGAAATGGTTCCATGAATTAAGAGCGACACCTTATAGGAGGCATAGTCCATAAGATTGCGCTGCTTAGATTGCACCTTCAGATTCCAGCATGGCGCGACAGATGGTCCGAGTTTTCACACTACGTCATCTTGGTGAACACCCCGAAAATTCGCCTGACACAGCTCTCGTTTGAATAAGGGGGACACATTGTATAGAACAGTTGGAACGCGTAAGTATGTTAACGGTGCTGCAGCTTAAAACTATGTTAGTTGGGGTATTCTTGCAGAGGAGCTAGGCGCTTCCTCTGCCTAGCATGCGAGGCTTTCGCCAATCCAACCCCTGGTCTCTAGTGCTACTCCCCAACTAGCAACTCGAAGAACCTTTTGTATATAGAATCATAGTGTAGAGCGTTCTTAAAAGTTTTTTGTGATATGGCGGGTGAAGGGGATGTAAATCAGATTGCGCAGAATCGCTTGAAATAATATCGGTAATGATAAAATTTGTCCATTAATTTTTGTCGGCTGTTACACAGCTGGGTGGCGCACAAGTTCCATAGTTTGATGTGAATCCAGAAACAACCCAAAAATTCCTGTGCCTGACACAAACCACTCGTTTGATAAGACTAGAGGCGATGTACTGGAGGCGTAGATGGACGACTTATGGAGGCGCTATGGCGATGACCGTGTAAGGGGGTAAGAATGGATAGACAACGTGTTGCAAGGCAGCTAAAAAGTACTGACATGTGGAGGCTGCTATTGTGCTTTCTCTGGCTCTTTTCCTGCTCTTTTATCCTGCGACATGGGGAGGCTTCTCTGTACTATATCTCCCACTCTCCCTGGTCTTCTATCCTGCTACACAGGGACAATTCTCTGTACTGTCTCTCCCACTCTCCCTGCTCTTCTATCCTGCGACATGGGGAGACTTCTCTGTACTATATCTCCCACTCTCCCTGGTCATCTATCCTGCTACACAGGGACAATTCTCTGTACTGTCTCTCCCACTCTCCCTGCTCTTCTATCCTGATACACGGGGACACTTCTCTGTACTGACCCTCCCCTCTCCCTGCTCTTCTATCCTGATACACAGGACACTTCCCTGCACTGTCTCTCCCCCTCTCCCTGCTCTTCTATCCTGATACACAGGACACTTCTCTGTACTGTCTCTCCCCCCCCCCC
>WNYA01001902.1:0-28988 GCA_019512145.1 Engystomops pustulosus | reverse complement strand
GGCATTACTTGTAATAGCTGTTAATTATGAGGGAGATACTAGGAGGCAGTACTATCTGTGTAGACTTCCCTTGGAGCTTGCAGTGGTAGTTGGAGGCTAATACCTGCTGATCTGTAGGTCGTCCTTTGTGTAGATGTGATGGATGATTGTCGTTGCCTCTTTATACCTCTGCAGGTGCCTCCCTTCAGAGCTGAAATCCCTGGGGGTTGGGGTCTACATGTTACTCATCAGGACATTAGGTGAGTGGACATCTTGGTGGTAACGTGTGTCGCCTTGCAGGAAGCCCTAGTGGCATCTAATCCTGTGTCCTCTTCTCCTACAGCCGGAATCCCATCTCCTATTTACTTTGGGGCTCTCATCGATAGAACCTGCCTGAAGTGGGGGACCACACCATGCGGAGGGCGGGGGGCTTGTCGCATGTATGACAACCACTCCTACAGGTAACGAGGCATAAAGCTCACCAAAATCAGGCTCAGCCGGGGCTGTGACACAATGGATCATGTCCCTCCTTCCTCTCCTGCAGGAACACCTTCCAGGGACTCATCAATGGGATCTGGGCCTCGTCCTTCATCTTCTTCCTCTGCTTTATATCTATGGTGAAGAAGAAGTATCCAAGCGAGAAGGGAATGAGGACCCCAATAGAAGATTGACCCCAAAGATTGTGGGAAAGAAAGGGCAAATGATGCCCCCCGCGAAATATGAAAGAGACATTATTTAGTGACACCAACCCGAGTCAATGAGGGATCTCCATCTGCATTGGTCAGGGGGTTGTGCCTTCCTACATGTCACCCAAGAGCGCTACTAAAAGGTGACACCATCAATACAGGCCCAAGATGTGTCCCATCCTCTTGAGCCGTATCCCTGACTGCCTTTCTTTGGTTGCATCTTCTCTTGATCCCCTGCTCTTCCACCAGCAGCCGGGCGGAGAGGACCTTCATCCAGGATCCAGAAGGAAGGATGCCGGATCTGTAAGTGTCCTCCGGGCGCTCAGCCAGTTTCTGCCCGTCCATTGTCCTTCTCTTATCAACTGTTCAGCTCGCTGGTTTCTTTATCATCGCTCTTCTCTCGTATAGTTAGTTATACGTGACATCCATAATATTAAGGCCATAGAACCAACGTTGTGTAGATACTAAACCAACATCAAGTTAAAAGGCATCACAAGGTTAACCTTAGATCGTCCGACCCCATAAACTCGGGTGCTCGGCGGTGGCCACTGTTGGGGTCCAGGGTTGGTTTGAACTAGTCCTACAATTTTAGCATGATTTTCTGTAGTTTTATTGAGGGGGAGTGCTACAATAGCAGCACACTGATGCTTTAAAGGGTCCAGGGGAGCAGGTCTCCAATACTTTCAAGATTAATCCGACATGGTTGCTTAATGTAGACTTGGGGCCCAGCAGAACAAGAGGATGGCCATTCGTCACTTCGGGGACAGCGGCCAAGGAAATTGGTTGTGAAGACGCCAATACATTGTGGCCCAGACTGTGTTTCACCTTAATGAGATGGCCTGCGCCTGGAAATATTCCTCTGTGGTTTTGATGGTATTGAGAAGGTGTGGTGGACGCCTCCGGATGTCATAATCCTTCGGGTGACGATGTTTGTGCCCCCCCGGTTCTTTTCATGATCTCGCCTTCTCCCCCCTCTGCCCTTTCCTGACTCGATCCTCTGTGCCTGTCTCGACCTCCGCCTGTCCCCGACCACGATTCTGCCTCAAACTCTCTTACTTCGTCTTGGCCACCACCTGGGACAAAGTCGAGCCAATATTAACGCTATTAGACCATATACAGATCTTGAAAGTAGACATAAAAGCGCCCAATCCACACAGGTCTTGGCAAGAACTTTCCCTTGCTAGAGAGCAGCCTCAGCTCTTGTGGTCTCAATCCTTATACCAGATTTGGTAATAGAATACGTATGAGTACGCCAGGCGTGGGAGTCCTTTTACTAGATGCCCCCTCCTAGGGCCATGGCAGCACACAGGGTGACGAGAAATGGGCTTACTCTACAATAGTACGACTTAGTTGACATAAGTTGGAGACCCTTAATATCTCCCTCGCCACGGCAGCAGTTTAGCATTCTCGCCCTAAACTTCTCCGTCAACGCAACACTTTCAATCAGGTTCTTGTTCCCGCAGAGTTCCGGCTCGTGCCACCTTGAATTACCCTCTTATCTACGGAAAATGGATGACCCTGTTTCGCCCTCAATCTGCCTTATTTTAGCAGATAGAAGATACCCACAGAAATGATTCCTTTCTTAAACTGAGGGTAAGTTTGTCCTGTCTGAGTCTCCTCAATTCCTTTGGTGGACCCTGGTCTTCCCAACTTTGGAGACATCCTCTTTAGAGGACCTCCTATTTAGAGGACATCTCGTTAGAGTGATTGGTTTCAAACAGGATACCATTAAACAAGGGTGCCACTTAGAAGAGACTCTCCACTCTCTCCCTTGGGTAGCCCCCCAGTTACATACACGAAAGGCTCTCTGACTTACATCAAAAGCCAGTTCCTCTGGGATAGCTATTGTGTGGAATTCTCTTCCGCAAAATTGTGACCCGACGCATTGTTTGAGCCCTCCTCCTTCAGCCTCGGAGTAGATAATTTCTGGTGCTAACAGGTCATACCCATCTAACAAAACCCCTACGTCCTCATCGACTCTCTTCCCTCCGATCCGCCTACAAGCCGGGAATGGGATCGGAAAACAACCCTTGGAGGAAGAAGACTGGTCAGAAATCCATCCTACTGTAGCCGGTCAGGTTCTTAGTATAGAAATATCCATTTTATAGTAGAATACGCCCCCAGAGACACAGACGGAATTCACAGCGGCAATGCAGTTCACTGCGGCTTTTATGGCATGCCAAAAACAACTCAACTTTACCGGAGGGTGTGAAATAAAACAAAACGGAGAACAGACGCTGTGTGAGCACCTACGTAAAAGCAGCGGCCCTCAGAGCAAGGCTCTCAACCGGCCCAGTCCTGTGCCCATCGCTAACGATACCCCCGGGTTCCCGCAGTGGCATACTCGCCATGATCCCAGGATCTCCATTTCCTGAAGAAAGTGTGATAGATCAAGGATAACACGTACACTGGGGAAACCACTTCTGTCTGATGGATGACAAGGTCCCAATAAGGGAGGCACAAAAAGGGTTGAAGCTAAACGTTAAAGGGGATGTCCCATAAAAGACAAGTGTCTTATATGTCCTCAGGGTTCTCTAACTTCGTTATTTACAAAAATCCAGATCTCACGGAAATATGTTCCATCCGACTCTGCAGTTCAACAATTAGTATTAGCATGCAGTACACAATTTCAGTTGGCCCATGACACGGACCTGTATCTGCGGACTTGGGGTTGAGGCGCCATACTAGATTTCCTAGTGTGACAGCATGGAGATGAGATAGGATTCTGTTTTAGTCCATGCACTCTAGCACAGCCCCGGACACTCTAGCCCCCACCCCTGACCAGTCTAGGGCAGAGCTCACGCTCAATGATGACACAGACACTGACTTTCATGACCTGGCAGCAGCGTTGGGAGAACTACAAGCTACAGGCGATAAGTGTTTATCTGAGGGAGGCAACAGCAGGTTAGCAGGGGTTGTGGAATAGCAGGGGATGTTGTAGCCGAGATGGAGAGTGTCATTGTGTGTTAATATGCATCTAGGATCACCATCATATCTGATCTGTCTCATCTCTTTCTATGTGTCAAGAGATACTAGTGAATGCCGAAGGTAAATTGAAGTATAGATAAACCTGCTACCTGAGAATCTAAGAACACAGAGCATCTCACAGCACAGAGGGATCATGAGGTCACTGCTCAGGAGTCCCGCTCACACTTGGAGTCATTACACTGATTATCTTACACCAATAACACATGAGCTAGTAACATTGTGAAGTAAGAGGTTATTAAAATTATCTTTGGTTGATTGTCAACATCACTAGAGGGTTGAAATTTGAGAATTTTCTTTAGGAACAAACTGATGCTGGGCAGCACCTAATCAGGTCCAACCGCAAAACTGAAGAAAACGAGCATCACAGACCTTCCAAAAGATAGAACAAGTACCAGCCAAAGTATGGAGAACACTGCCCCCAGGTATCAGCATACACAAAAACAGGTGGTTCTCCTTGGGAAAAAGTAGTGCCAGGAGGGGCAGAGAGACGATGGCGCCGGTAGTGCAGGAGGGGAAGACGGATGGAGACGGTGGCGCCGGTAGTGCAGGGAGGGGAGACGAGGGCGCGTGCGTAGGGCAGGGAGGGGAGAGAGACGAGGCGCCGGTTAGTGCAGGGAGGGGAGACGGATGGCGCCGGTAGTGCAGGGAGGGAGACTATGGACGCGGGTGTGCCGGGGAGGGGGACGATGGCGCCGGTTGTTTTGTGCAGGAGAGGGGAGACGATCGGCGCAGGTAGTGCAGGGAGGGGAGACGATGGCGCGGTAGTGAGGGAGGGGAGACGATGCGCCGGTTTAGTGCAGGGAGGGAGGAGACGATGGCGCCGGTAGTGCAGGGAGGGGAGAGAAGGGGAGACGATGGCGCCGGTTAGTCCAGGGAGGGGAGACGATGCCGCGGTAGTGCAGGGAGGGGAGGAGACGATGGCGCCGGTAGTAGGGTTAGTGCAGGGAGGAGGGGAGACGATGGCGCCGGGTTAGTAGTGCAGGGAGGGGACGGGACTATGGCGCCGTTAGTGGTTTAGTGCAGGGAGGGGAGACATGGCGCGGTAGTGCAGGGAGGGGAGACGATGGCGACGCGGGTTAGTGCAGGGAGGGGAGCAGATGGCGCGGTAGTGCAGGGAGGTGGAGGAGACGATGGCGCCGGTTAGTGCAGGGAGGGGAGACAGACGTCCTTCATCTTCTTCCTCTGCTTTATATCTATGGTGAAGAAGAAGTATCCAGCGAAGAAAGGGAACGAGGCCAATAGACTGATGCACCCCAAAGATTGTGGGAAAGGGGCAAATGATGCCTCTGAAATATAGGAACAGTCTTTGATTTAATGACCCCCAACCCAAGATCAACCCAAGATCATAAGTCCTAGGAGAAGATGTGGGACGCAACAACCAGTTACGCAAACCAACTGATGGGTTTGTAGTGTTATCAGCCACAAAGACCTTCCCAACCAAACTCTTCTCCTACACACATATCACAAGGAGAAGGACCCCGGGAGAGACCCCTGTGCTCCTCCCCCTCTGATATCTGTCCTTCAGCCAACTGACCGATCCTCATTCCTATTCTTCATATATAACATGACTTGTGGTGGTTGGAAGGACCATCCAAGTCCCTGGATCTTGGCCAACTGGGCGGTCACTGGCCAACTACCATCCTGCTGTCCTGTCATTGCTTCTGATTTTACAGCCACCAAGTCTGTGCCTCCTCGTAGATTGATTTTACAGCCACCAAGTCTGTGCCTCCTCGTAGATTGGCCATTCCCTTCTGTACCTTAAAAAGAGGCACCACCAAACGCCTGCCTCACCAATAGCATAAAGTCTGTGTGTTGTGTGTGCTGCTCATTCCTCTACTCGGGTAGTCAATGTCTCACCACCTTACTCATTTCTCTCTCTTGCACAATATGGTGGCAGGGGGATGATTATACTGCTCTTCCACACATGCAGGCCCGGTATGAGAGGAACTTCATCCATGGTCCAGAAGGATGATCCTGACTTGTATTGTCCTCCTGGGTGCTCAGCAGTTCTGCCCGTTCCACTGTCCTTCTCTTATCATCAACTTTTCAGGTCGCTGGTTTCTTGCCATTTATCATCTGCCTCTTCTCTTATATACTGTTAGTTATACGTGACCATCCCAACCCAATATTGTGCAAATACATCAAGCAAAAGGGCAGCACTCACCAGAGGGTATCTCCCAATTCCTTAGCTCTTCTTACTCATGACTCGGTGGCCAGGATGTGGGCATGGTCGGTGCACTGCTACATTTGCTTTACTCGATATGAAGAAGCTTAGTGTCCTAAGACACCAGGAGACAGGGTCCTGAAGTCTTCCAACAGGCATCCAACATGGTCATTACTCTAGACTGGAGGGAAACATAACCCCTAATGTGAACCAACTGTTTGGGCCCTTTAATAAATTATCCGTAACACAAATGTGTAACTTATATAAATGTCTTCTTGCTGGGTGGAAAATTAGGTTAAAGTTCTATTTTTAATATATTAACTAGAGATGAGCGAGCACTAAAATGCTCGGGTACTCGTTATTCGAGACGAACTTTTCCCGATGCTCGAGTGCTCGTCTCGAATAACGAGCCCCATTAGGCAGTGAACTAGTAGTAGATTAAAGGTGCTGCAGTTAAAACTATGCTAGTTGGATCTTGGCATGGAGCTGGCTCCGCTGCCAGGCGAGCTTTCGCCAATCCAAGCCCCTGTCTCATCCGGTTCATTTCATTCCATTTATCGTGTAGAGTGGTAATAAATCTGTGAATCTACAGAACGACCCGAGTAAAATCTCTGACATAGACGTTGCCCCTTCTTTAAACCTTTCAAGAGTGGAACAATTCCTTCTTAGTCTTAGGAATTCCCTTGATGGTCCGGGGTAAATGCGCACTCCCTGCGTGTAACAGGCTGTTAGTAGCCGCCTCTTTTCTATACATTCGTGTCTGGATTGAGCCATCTTTATCCACCTCAATGTTGATGTCCAGAAAGGGAATGGAGGTTTTACTATGCATGAGGGTAAGTCTGATATTGCAATCATTGTTGTTAAGATGAATTCCCTCATATTCTCCTCTGATCCCTTCCAGATGAACACCACATCATCTATGTACCTTTTCCAGAGTACAATATGATGTGTGGATTCCTCATCCGGTTCATTTCATTCCATTTATCGTGTAGAGTGGTAATAAATCTAATCTGTGAATCTACAGTTTTGGGTTTTACTTGTAACCGTGAGGATCTGTCAGTGTGGAGTGCGGCATTATATGCTTTCTTTATAGAACGACCCGAGTAAAATCTCTGACGTAGACGTTGCCCCTTCTTTAAACCTTTCAAGAGTGGAACAATTCCTTCTTAATCTTAGGAATTCCCTTGATGGTTCGGGGTAAATGCGCACTCCCTGCATGTAACAGGCTGTTAGTAGCCGTCTCTTTTCTGTACATTCGTGTCTGGATTGAGCCATCTTTATCCACCTCAATGTTGATGTCCAGAAAGGGAATGGAAGTTTTACCATGCATGAGGGTAAGTCTGATATTGCAATCATTGTTATTAAGATGAATTCCCTCATATTCTCCTCTGATCCCTTCCAGATGAACACCACGTCATCTATGTACCTTTTCCAAAGTACAATATGATGTGTGGATTCCTCTAGAGTGTCACAGAATACCCGCTCCTCCTCCCACCACCCAAGGAACAAGTTGGCGATAGTGGGCGCACATGCTGCTCCCATCGCCGTTCCTTGGGTCTGGAGGAAGAAGCGGGCATCAAAGACAAAGTAGTTGTGGCGAAGTACGAAGAGCAAGGCTTCCAGAATACATTTTTGTCGCATTGGACTTTTATTGTTGTGGCGTTCTAAAAAATATTTGACAGCCTCGCACCCCACTTGCTGACCGATACTGGTATACAGGCTTTCCACATCTACTGTGACAAGGATTTCGTCCTGTTCCAGAGAGGGGCCTTCTAAGTCTTTCAAAATCTGCATGGTATCTCTTGTGTACGAGAACAGATCTAGGACATAGTGGGGCAGATTTACTTACCCGGCCCATTCGCGATCCAGCGGCGCGTTCTCTGCTCTGGATTCGGGTCCGGCCGGGATTTATGAAGGTAGTTCCTCCGCCGTCCACCAGGTGGCGCTGCTGCGCTGAAAAGCATCTCAACGCGCCGGAATGCACCGAGCTGGACCAGGTGAAGGTAAGCGGTTCCCAAGCGACACTTTTTCGGTTTTTAAATGCAGCGTTTTTTCCGAATACGTCGGGTTTTCGTTCGGCCACGCCCCCCGATTTCCGTCGCGCACATGCCGGCGCCGATGCGCCACAATCCGATCGCGTGCGCCACAATCCCGGGGCAATTCAGGTACAATCGGCCCAAATCGGAAATATTCGGGTAACACGTCGGGAAACCGCGAATCGGGTCCTTAGTAAATGACCCCCAGTGTCTCAGTTTTTGGGGTTTCAAAGTGTGGATTTATTAGAGTGGCATCAGGAGCCTAAAAAGGGTTCAGGTCCTTCTGGGGGCAGCGTCCATTACATTCGGAGGGAAATGTTTGGTGCTTCTGGTGGGTAGCTGAATTATTACTCTGTCAATGTTCTGTTTTATTGAGGTTATCCTCTTACTTCACAAAAATAGTTTGAATTGTTTGGCAGGGTGCTAGGGATTCTGGTACCGTGGAGCGGGTTGGGTCAGGCGTACTGTTAATTCTGAAAACAGGATAAAACTCCAGCTCCCCTCCAGCTCATTATGTCTCACGCATGGAGCCGGCACGGGTCCCACCTTGTTTGGAAAGGTAAGGTAGCAATCAACAATAATCCAGTGGTCCAGCCAAGTTCCAAAGTGTGCTTATGGACATTTAATTTGGATAGTGCCTTTAGGGCAGTCCAAGAAAATTTTCAACCAGAGATCAGTAGGTGCCCTCATAAAAATACTAGATTGTGCCTGTGTTTGGCACTCCCAAACATGCTTAAAAACAAGGACCGTTAGTGGCCCTCCAAAAATTAAATATCTAAGTATATAGCTAGAGCCAGTTGCCCTTGCAAGAAATAGCCATTTGACCTCTGCTTTACTGTACAGAAGAGAGGAGAACTGCAGGAGGAAGAGAGAGTGGTAAATTATTCAGGTTAGCTTCCGCACTGTGGAATTGAAATTCTGAATAATCCGCCTTACTGTCATTTAATAACGCAGTCCTGTCACGCTGTCTCGTACAGCGCTTTACGTATCCGGGAGAGCCCCAGCTGCCCTGAAACCCGCCTCGGAGCAAGCCGCTATGCGGAGGCAGCAGCAAACCTCCAAATGCGTACGCGCCGATTTCGATGACCACTGCCGCTTGAAACCCATAGTGTTTCGGGAGCTGGGTGATCATTTAAGGAGCGATGCTTGGGTCAGCTACGTACTCCCTCAGCCATCTTTCTTAAGATCGCCCCTCTCTGCCGAGAACTGGGACACAGGTGACAGTGTCTTGCTGGAGTGCATAAAGCAGTCAAAACCTTGTAAGCTACCCTTGCCAGTGCTGGGACAAGCTGCCTGCTCGCCTACTCTCCCTCACTACTTGTCCCGCAAACTACGCACTCTGCCGCTAGCGCTGTCAGAAGGGAAAATGTTTCATGCTTGTGCACCAGGGCCTGCTGTATTCCATGCATTCTCACACTCCTTTCCTCTGCAGGATGAGAGTGGAAAGATTTTGCTTGTACCGTGGGCCAGGAGAGTGAACACCCATTATCGGGTGCTGAATAAATTCTTTTACCGAGGGTCACGGATAGGCAGCCTAGCATGAAATCTGCCAATGCGCCAAGTACCAACGCGTAAGAATTCACTCCCCTCACTGGCTGACTGTCCATTTCCTCCTCCTCCACTCCTCCAACTCCTCTTCTTCTGCCCTAACCACTGAACAGTGAAGGACTGAACATGGTCCCCTCTTCTGTCTCGCCAACATGCTCTCCTCCTCTTCCTCCTCATCCTCCTCCACCCTCCACCTCCTCCGATTGCGCTGAGAACAGACCTGAGGGTGCTTTGGCTATCAACAAGGGAATCTTCTTCCCCCATCTCTTGTGACGAGCGCAAAGCTTCCGACTTCATGCTGATGCAAGAGTTTTTCAACAGGCCAAGCAGCGGGAGGTGAGGCTGATTGGCGGCATCGCCACTGACCATCTGTGTTGACTCCTAAAGTTACTCAGCACCTGACAGATATCAGACATCCACGTCCACTCCTCATTGATACTTGAGGAAGCTGACTGACCTGACTACCAGTTCTGGTGGAAGTTGACATCTTGCAGTCACAATCGCTCTGCGCTGCTGGTACCCTCTGGAAACAGTGGTCAGTGTTGAATCCACCTCGTGGCACGTCGCACAACAGTCGGTGAGCGGGCAGTTGGGAGGCGCGCTGCGCTGCCCTAAGTGGCACATCTGTGCTGACTTCCTAAGATGCGCACAGATGCGGCGCACCTTCGTGAGCAAATCAGACAGATTGGGTATGTCTTGAGGAAACGCTGAACTCATGAGATTTAACACATGGGCCAGGCATGGCACATGTGTCTTCTGCCGAGTGTGCAGATACGCCACAGTTAACGGCCGTTGTCACACACAACCATGCCGGCTTCAGTTTCAGCGGTGCCAGCCACAGATCAGTCTGCCGCGTGATGCCCTGTAATAGCTCTTGGCGGTGTGGCCTTTTATCGCCTAGGCCAGCATGTTGAGCACCGCCTGCTGTCGCTTAGCGAGCGGCACTGCGGTGCTTCCTAGAGCTACCGACTGATGGGCGCCATGCCACCGATGGTATTCGGAGGAGGAGGTGGGGAGGGGTGGGAGGAGAGGAGGCATAGTAGGCCTTTGAGACCTGGACCGAGGTAGGCCCCGCAATCCTTGCGTCGGCAGTATATGAGCAGCCCCAGGGTCAGACTCATTCCCGCCTCCACCAAGTTAACCCAATGTGCCGTCAGCAATATATAGTGGCCCTGCCCACATCGTCCACGTGTCCGTGGTCAGGTGGATCTTGTCAGAACGCGTTGGTCAGGGCAGGATGATGTCTCTGACACGTGCTTGTGCAGGGCTGGGACGCACATGGGAAAAGTAGTGGCGGCTGGGGACCGATACCGAGGGCGGCCGCCGCCATTGAGTGTCGAAAGGCCTCGGTCTCTACCACCTATGGGCAGCATCTCGGGCTAAGTATGTTGAGATGTGGACTGTTGAGGCGTGCGTGGGTGGGTTGCGCTATACTTCCTTTTGCCTCCAGCGTCTGGGTATGGAGGCTAACGCTGGTGGATGCTGTGGAGGATCGTGGAGGCGAGATGGGGTTTTCGCACGAGTTGTTTGGCCGGGTCCTGGCAGGGGCTACTAGCAGTGACACAGGGGAAGGACAGTGGTGTGCCCGCCGGAGGTGAACGGGCTTGGTGCCATTAGTGGGTGTTTAGCATTCATATGCCTGCGCATACTGGTGGTAGTTAAGCTAGTAGTGGTGGAACCCCTTCGATCCTGGTTTGGCAAATGTTGCACACCACAGTCCGTCGGTCATCCGTGTTTTTCTCTTAAAGAACCCTCCAACTTCTGAGAGATCTAGCCCTCGCCACGGGAGCTTGACTACGTGAACATTTGGCGCTGATGCACCGCTCTGGCCCGCCTCTCCGTCTGGCCCACCACTGCCCTCTTCCAACTGTTCTGCTATGACTCTCCTCCGTCTCAGAAGCACTGTGTTCACCCGGCCTCTCAACCCGCTTGGGTCTGTCACCCTCATCATCCTCCGATCCCTCAGTCTGCTCCCCCCCCTCAACTTCTGCCCGACAACAACTTCACCACTGTCTGACAACCCGTGTCTCCTCATCGTCGGACACCTCTTTACACACTTCTTCCCACTACGTCAAAAGGTCATTATCACCCACACTGCGACTGGTGGAAACCTGGCATGAAAATTGCTCAGCAGCAACCGGACAGTGGTTTGTGACGTGGGAAGGGTCCAAAAAACAGTTTCCTCAGAGTATGCCGGTTCAAATGCCAATTTCCTGGGAGGGGCGACTGGGGGGAAGCTGAGGTGGAGCTGAGAGTGGGGATTTCGGTGACATGGGTGGACTGCGTGAAAAATGACTGGTGGACAAATGGCTAAGCATTGTCGGCAATCCACGACATCACCTGTTCGCACTGTTCTGGCCTCAACGTGCTCTACCTACGAGTCCCAGTAACTTCACATGAACCAGGGAGTGTAGCTCTGCGGCGTTCCCCTGCTCCCTCATCAGCATGGTGTGTCTCACCCCGCCAGGACCACGGCCTCTGACCCCTGCAGTAGTTGGACGCCCCAGTCCCCGCCCTCGTCCTCTACCCCTAGCCTCGGGTTAACATTTTCCAAATAATGTGAACTTTTAATTTTTTTTTTTTTTTTTTTTTTTTACAAAAACGATGCTATCCTATGCTATGGCTAGTTTCTAACCTACCACGACAGCACACAACTGGATTTTTGTGCTGTGCTGATGACTTTGAGCTTAAAATGAAATAAAGGTAAAAAAAAAAAATAGCAGACTCTGCCTATTCTAACTCAAACCCCTAATAAATTTTCCCACTTGGTTTTTGGTGGGATATGTGGTCACTAAGAGCTAAACACAACGGTAGCAAGTCCCCCTGCAAATTCCTCACAATATGGTACTAGCTGCACTACTAGTGCCAGCAAGCCCAGCCACAAGCAAAACAAAAAAAAAAAAGTATAACATTATTGTAGCCCTAAGAGGGCTGTTGGGTTCTTTGAGAATCACTCCTGCCAACAGTAAGCTAATAGAACACCTAACGCTTTCCCTGACCAGCAGCAGCTCTCCTCCCTAGCGCATCCAGACACAGAATGATCCGAGCAGCGCGGGCAGCGGCTAGTCTGTCCAGGGTCACCTGATCTGGCCAGCCAACCACTGCTATCCACGTGTAAGGGTACCACGTCATGCTGGGTGGAGTGCAGAGTCTCCTGGCTTTTGATTGGCTCTGTTTCTGGCCGCCAAAAAGCAAAACGCGGGAGCTCCATTTCTCGAGCGGCAAAGTTATGTTCGCTCATCTCTAATATTAACCTGAGTAGTCCAATATCAGGCACTTGGGATAGACACACTTTTTAGCCTGTAACTAAGCTAATCTCCCACTGGCAAGTGGCCCCTGAGGCAACCATCTAAAATCTACAGATCTATGACCCCACTCAGCAAGAAGAAGCGTCTGCTCCTACCATGAGAAACCACATCTGCCACGTTTATATTGGAGTGTTCGCCACCAACTCCTGTGCCGCACTACAATCCCACACTTAGAGTAAACATAAAGCCATCCTAAATTAACAGTAAGAGTCAATCAACTGTAACACATCCAATGTGATATATGCCATTATCTGCACAGATTGCGATTTAATGTACATGGACAGACGGGACGTAAATTTAGAGTGAGATTTTTAGAACATTTAATGACATTGGCAAAAAAGAGCTGCAGAGGAATGTCAGAGCATCCAGGCACTCACCGATGTTCACAAGGACATATTCGATCTCTTCGGACATTTGCATTTGAGAAGGTGTGCAGGCCCCCAAGAGGAGGAACTAAAGCAAATGACACAAACGGGAGGCTTATTGGATCTTTCATTCACCCACGCCATCCCAAGGTTTGTATTTTTGTATCATTATTGAATCCCTCTGGATCACCTCAAATCAGGTTCCCTAGGCCCGCGAGAGAAATAGGATGTAAATAAACACAACAAACAGAACAAAAATATGAAATGATTTTTTTGGAACCAAACAACACTCTGCACATGCTCAGAACTCTTCCTAGACTAATAATTATTATACATTTATATCCCATTTGTATTCACATTCAATAGACGTAGTAGTCCAATTGGCATGAGATTGTTTCTATAAAGAATAATTTTCTTCTTGTTCACTGTATTTCCGTACATTGCCGCATGTTTTAATGTTTTTTTAACATTCGTGCGCTTGTTTATCATGAGAACCCCATTATATTCATTTGACAATGTCGAGGTAATCGTTTACTTTTGTCTTCTTTTTTTCTTTAAATAATTTTACAAAAGAAATGCTCCGAATTATCATGGCAACGAAGGCACCCCGAATACATTACTAGCAAAACCGCACCAACGAACACTACCTTGTCGGGTCGCCGTGCGTGCCGCACCTGAGGTGATGGGAAGTTTCTGCCCCCACAGCGGGTCCTCCCCTGGCCGGACACCACTTAGCGAGCGTGGTTACTCTCCCCCGGATCACATGATTGGATTTATCATGTGATCCACACCCTAAAATTTGACTCAACAACGCCTGTGTTGCCCGGGGTAACCGGAAGCATCGGGGGTCTTTTCTCTCTCTCCAACATATGCATTACTTTAAAAACTATGTCCTTTTCTTGTATCAAATGCATGTATGTGAAGCAAGTTATTTTATTTTTGCATTTATTATTGTTCTTAGTACTCGTCCACCATAGTCATGACATGCAAATTTCCTGCCATAGATCCACCCCCTTTTTCACACAGGTGAATCAATCTACTAGTGCATAAAGATGCCGACACGACTTGGTTTGGACAGACCATGATTAAGGACGGTTAAGCCTCGGAAACGCGTTGGTGGATGGAATCTACACTGTGGATGTTTTTTGAGCCCATTTTACAAAAGAAAGATGCTCCGAGATTATCATGGCAACGAAGGCACCCCGAATTACATTACTAGCAAAACCGCACCAACGAACACATACCTTGTCGGGTCGCCGTGCGTGCCGCACCTGGAGGTTGATGGGAAGTTTCTGCCCCCACAGCGGGGTCCTCCCCTGGCCGGGACACACTTAGCGAGCGGTGGTTACTTCACCACGGATCACATGATTGGATTTATCATGTGATCCACACCTCAAAATTTGACTCAACAACGCCTGTGTTGCCCTGGTAACCGGAAGCATCGGGGTCTTTTCTCTTCTCAACATATGCATTTAACTTTTAAAAACTATTGTCCTTTTCTTGTATCAAATGCATTGTATGTGAAGCAAGTTATTTTTTGCATTTATTATTGTTACTTAGTACTCTGTCCAACCATAGTCTGACATGCAAACTTCCTGCCATAGATCCACCCCCTTTTTCACACAGGTGAATCAATCTACTAGTGCATAAAGATGCCGACACGACTTGGTTTGGACAGACCATGATTAAGGACGGTTAAGCCGTCGGAAACGCGTTGGTGGATGGAATCTACACTGTGGATGTTTTTTGAGACACTTTGGAACTTGGCTGGACCACTGGATTATTGTTGATTGCTACCAGATTTATTACCACTCTACACGATAAATGGAATGAAATGAACCGGATCTTTAACCGTCACTGGGGGATACTTACCCTAGATCCTGAATTAGCCAAAGTGGTAGGTGAAAGGGTCTCATGCGGATACCGAAAGGGTTCCTCTATAGGCAATATGCTGGTACAGAGTCACTTCTGTAAGACCAGGAAGGCGACACACCACAAATATGCCGGATTTTATCCATGTGGACTCTGCATGGCGTGCCAAATCCTGGTACGAACAACAAAATTTGAGGACAAGGACGGACATAACTATAACATCAAGGAACATATTACCTGCTCCTCACTTGGAGTAATTTACGCCCTCCAATGCCCTTGTAAGCTGATATACGTGGGGAAAACCATCCGAGAGATGAGAACAAGGATTAGAGAGCATATATACTCCATAAAAAACTATGACAAAATGCAGAAGGAAGCCGAGAAACAGAAAAAAATCTTCCAACCCACACCCATCGCAGAACACTTTCGAAAATTCCAGAACTGTAACCATAAGGGCCTTAAAGGGTGGGCAATCACCCAAGTCACACTAGGAATTAGAGGTGGGGACTTGGACACTCTGCTTCTGCAAAAGGAGAGTTATTGGATCTACAGGATGGGCAGCCTTAAACCCAGAGGCTTGAATGACAATTTTGGTTTTGGATGTTTCCTGTGAATCTCATGATATTTAGCATCTCTATAAACATCCAATATGTTCTTCATGGCCGCGATCCTACTATTGCAATCTACTGCTGGCGCGACACAGTGCCACTAGTCAGGGAGCGACAAATCTTACTACACATCACGATCGCTCTCCTGACAGTGACAACATATATTAATATCATAGCAGCGCTCTAGGCTGCAAGGTAGCACTGGAACCGTACTAATCCTTAACCTCTGTCCCTTATTCTCTGATACCCACAGTAGAAATAAGTGGGAGAAATACTAAACTCGGGAGGGTATAACAAAATATAAGGGCACCCATACCCGAGTGCACACCACACCACCCCAGTGACTTGGATAATAGTAAAGCAGTTCACTATACTGCTATGCTAACATTTGTTATACATGAGCAAGAATACCCACTCAAGAATTTTAAGTAATAAATAAAAGTTAATTTTTAAGACACACTCACATCTTTTCCTTCCCCTACATTCCCTATTCCTTTTCTTTTTTGCTGATATCCAACCCAGAAGTCAAACACTTGGCCCGGGTCTAATATTAGATGGAAAACCTGAAAAACAAGACAAAAAAACCCTGGACAAACCTAAGAAGAAAAGTATGTAGACCTCCAACGCCCAATCCTCATAACCTGTGAATCCGAGAGGCCGCCCCAGGTCATCTTTCAGCTGCCCCAATCTGGAAGAAATGGGTACAGTAAAAGAGCCCGTCCTCAAGAACTATTAATAAGGACCCAAGACATGGAAAAGAATCAATGCATCCAGGCGCAGCGGGCCAGAGACAGCCACTACACAATCCAAGAGCCGCGGCCATGTAGATTGGTTTCGAATACTTTACCTGTATACAAGCAACACTCAGGCCTAAGTAAACATCATTCCTTAATAAACCCCTGGTGGGCGGCCTATGGGGCGACAAGCTTCCGGTTAGGAAGGCTCCAAAAAGGGCTAAGCTACCGGCTAAGGAAAACAATTGGGTCTCGTATTCTGAGGAGCATCAAGTCAAGCACCAGGGGCATCACAGACCTTCTGAAGCCGCCGTCAGGTGTCGCTGGCAAGAACCTTGAAATTGAAACGGGACCAAGGTTCAGCCAAAGTATTAGACACACCCGATACACGTCTGGATAAGAAGGCGATGCTCAACTCTAAACTCCAAGTGATGCAACAGTGAGAGAATCAGAAGGAGACAGAAAAAGAAGACAACACCCAGGTTATCTGTGACAAACAGTGGCCCCAACACTAAATCACCACCACAGGTCGGAGAGCGGGAGAAAAGTCAGGTTCCAACCCAGGCCAGAGTCAGACCACGCCAGGGGCCAAGGCTCTGCAACCCATTCATCCCTAAAAATCATCCCAAAACCAGGGCCACCAAGTGTATAACGCCGACTGCAGCTACTCACCAACACGTCCTACCAGTCACTCATCAGCTGAAAGGGGGACACCAAAGTGACGCATGAACAAATGGGCACAAACAGACGAATCAGCAGAACCTCCAAACAAAATTCATCCAAATAGGGGGTCACTGCGCTAAAACTCGATTCTTATCGGACAAACCCACTCCACAAAGAACTACCCGTAGGGAGGTAGGTAGCACAAAACTATAGCAGCCGCACAATAGCAGTCTGGGTGCACAGGTAACTAACGATTCGCAGATCCAGCATCTTCCATATGGGCCCTGCCCGGGAGCTGGAGGAGGAAAGACCAGTTAAAAGCCTCCAGCAGTTATTCATGGTCTACCATCATTTTGTGGTCCTGAGATCGGGTCATCAGAACAATTTCTTTCTAATCTCCAAATGGGCTCCAAGTGGCTGACACTACAACGTGCAGATTCTGTATAAACCAGCGTGCACAGGGGACGGAGCCGCGATATCAGCTACCGAAGGAGGAAGGGAGAGCGTCTAATAAGACCATTAGAGAGGAGACTATTGTGACCCGGCCATGGATTCACTCCCACACCCTCACATTCAGTATTAGGTGCAGGAACCACAGAGGATCCGCAGGAACGCTTGAGGAGGGGGAACCAGGCCATGACCCCTGGGGAGCGCCACCTGGAAAGGCTTCCAACACCAGGGAGATCTATACTCTGCAGAGCCGTGGCGGGAGCACCTGCGTGACCCCTGGGAGGAGGGGATTAGGGGCTGTGGGGTCCATGACTCTGGGGCAATACTGACAAGACTGCAAACCCTGACACAAGGACTAGTAGGGGTAACTTTCCTAGGCAGCCAGGTGTTCCCCACAGTCTACCAGCAAGGACAGAGACCTCATGTCCAACAGATGCCCAGTGACGAATGATGGGGCAGTTGTGGGTCACACATACACGGGGGTAACACACCGCGCCCCTTGTTACCCTATAACATGGTAGGAGTTCAGTTGTTTGGTCACCACCATCGCTCTATACACAATGGGGCACATTTGCTTAGTCCGGTGCGATTCACCAACATCGTGCGTCCATTATCCTGCATCTGTCGCTTCCCCGCTCAGGTCCCCGGAGTTCACCTTCTTCTTCCCGGTGCTTGTAAGTGCATGTCTTGCAACACAATTTAGGATGTTAAATCCTGCACGTTGTCCGAATCCGTCGGACCGTCTGATGGCCCATCCCTGATGAAAGCCGGCATCAATGGGCCAAAATCTGACGCGCACGCCAAAAAGCCCTGTTAAATGCGACGCAAAACAGAAACCATCGGGAAACCTAATGCAAATGCGCTTCGCAGACCCTTAGTAAATGAGCCCCAATGCCCTCCCAGTGCCCCTCCAGCAGCCATAGGGTCCCCAGTAGCCACCGTGCCTCCTAGTGCCCCTCCTGCAGCCACCGTGCCTCCCAGTGCCCATCCAGCAGCCATAGGGCAGTCAGTAGCCACCGCGCCTCCCAGTGCTCATCCAGCAGGCATAGGGCCCCCACTAACCACAGTGCCTCCCATTTCCCCCCCAGCAGCCATAGGGCCTCCAGTACCCACCATGCCTCCCAGCACCCCTCCAGCAACCATAGCTCTTCCAGTTGCCACCGTGGCTCCCAGTGCTCCTCCAGCAGCCATAGCTCCTCCAGTTGCCATCGTGGTTGCCATATACCAACCTCATATATACTGAGAGTAAATACAGCTACAGACACACGAGAAGTCCCTACGTGTTCCCTCCAGATACTGAAGGTGACGTCTCCTCCATTAGGCATCACCACGTCTTATGTTCCTCACTGTCCATACATCTTGGTTCCCTCACCACGTCTTATGTTCCTCATTGTCCCTACATCTCGGTTCCCTCACCACGTGTTATGTTCCTCATTGTCCCTACATCTTGGTTCCCTCGCCACGTCTTATGTTCCTCATTGTCCCTACATCTTGGTTCCCTCACCGCGTCTTATGTTCCTCATTGTCCCTACATCCTGGTTCCCTCACCATGTCTTATGTTCCTCATTGTCCCTACATCTTGGTTCCCTCACCACGTCTTATGTTCCTCATTGTCCCTACATCTTGGTTCTCTCACCACGTCTTATGTTCCTCATTGTCCCTACATCTTGGTTCCCTCACCACGTCTTATGTTCCTCATTGTCCCTACATCCTGGTTCCCTCACCACGTCTTATGTTCCTCATTGTCCCTACATCCTGGTTGCCTCACCACGTCTTATGTTCCTCACTGTCCCTACATCTTGGTTCCCTCGATGCCGCTATATACTGTACATATATATTTGTTATTATGATTATTAGCCAATCCTAAGGGTCATGTGACCTGCATTGACCACTCACCAGTGAGGAAGTTGGACCTGGCGACGGTCTGGCCGTACTGCTGCTCCATGTACTTGGGTTTGTAAGTTACGAATCCCACAATGCCGTTCATCTGCAGGAGGTTGGTGATCATCAATATAACGTAGAGGCGATTACCGGCCAGAGACTTCAGGGCGAGGAAGAAGCCTGCGGGGAAGGGGAGAGTCATCAGGATAGCCACGCCCCTTTCATACAATATTCTCGTTATTTCACACCCATCTCCCCTTGCCCTCCATATGTTAAGATAGTGTATCAGTACAGACACAGAGATGAGGACTCTGAGAGGATCATCTTCCATTGGGTTGCTCCTCCATTGTGTCTCCAGCTGCAGGTCCAGGGTAATGACCGGCTGCTCTGTTCTCCAAGCAAGATCCATCTCCACATGAGGCCCGCTAGCGCCTCACCCAGGGAGGGAGCGGTTTTTCAGGTAAGTCCCTGGCTCCTGCTTCCCGGGCCAGGCCGGCGGGAGTTACCAGATAGACCAGCAGGCAGTGGTAACACCTCGGGAAAGGACAGTAACACTGGAAGCCAGGGACGGGGTGGGTTTTCAGGCACCAGGACCAGCACCCGGACTAGGCCAAAGGGGGGCAAGAGTAACTGGTAGCCAGTGCAGTGGAGGACTCAGGGGTGAGATGTTGCTCTCCCCCACCGTGTAATCTCGGTGAAGCCGAAACGCTTTAGGCGTACATATAGGTCAAGTGAAACAGGCTGAGAGTGGTCCTTCCAGGGACAGTAGAGTGCTCTCAAAGGTGAGGCTAGCCCTGCAGGGAAAAGCTAGGCTCTGCTAAGGCCATGGGAGCCCCTGAACACTCATTACCCCCAACTCATAAGCCACGTCCATGAGTACAAAGAAGCTAAAAAAACCATCAGGAACTGCAATCCACCTGTGCCAGGGCTGGTGTGGTCCAAAAGAGACAAAGGGTGGATGTCCTGGCTGAAATACAAGGAATAAAGGGCGGAAACAAGCAGCTGGAGCAGCGGAGAAATGTCATTAGAGAAAAAAGTGGTCCTTTTATGGAACAATTGGTAAATGATGAAGCTTAAGAGACATGGCTGGACGAGGAATCAAAGGCTGATAACGAGAGCAAAGGCTGATGGGGTTGCAGCCTGCGAGCCAGGTGGAGGAGGAGGATGATGATGACGAGCAGCAGGACACACCTGGTGGCCTGCAGGAAGATTAGCAGGGGCGCTCTTGGCACAGATCCGGCTGCTCGAGTGCCCAGTGCACATGGAGAACTTTTCTTTTGGAGAAGACTAGGCCAAAGTAGCAAGAAGCGGTAAGATACCTGCTGTTAGTGCCCCTGAGGCCGCCGGGTCAGCTCACTGTACAAGTCCTGCCCGAAGTCTGCAGTGGACCCTGCACAAAGGAACAGTGAGATTACAGAGCCAGGTGGCGAGGCGCAGGTCTCCTTCTTGAAGTAGTGGAGATGGAGCAAGGAAAGCATTTCCAGCGAGTGGGGGGTGCTCCACTGGGACTGTGGCCTGCTCCCCAAGGGGAGGGGGGATCCTGGTGCTGGTGGCGGTTCTGATTCTCAATGTCAACTAAAGAAGCAGAGTGCAATAACAGATCTGGGGTTGCAGTCACCTGTAGATAGTCCATGCAGGCCCGGAGTACCCCTGAGGGTGGCATTGGTCCTGTGGAGGTGGCTATGCCCAGAGATGCTGAGGCTGTCCTGCAGTCTATGGCTATTGTTGGACCAGCAAGTGTAAGGGCGCGTTCACACAATGCACTGCGTTTTTTTTACGCATTCCAACATGGATCACACGCTGAGGTCACATTGCATATCTATTGAATTTGCTAAACCGTAGTGTTACTTTAGAATGTGTTCAGGGCTGAAGCCTCTGGAATGTGTCAAAAAACATGACGCAACGCAATGTTTTGGTTGGGGCATTACTCATGCAAAAACTGTAGTCTAAATAGAAAGATATAAAAAAGTTCAGCGGCACTCACCAGACAGTGCGAAGAGTACTTTATTGAGGTGTGCACAGGTACAGAGCGGGGCCAAGCGGCGACGGGCCGTTTCACGCTAATCTAGCGCATTCTCAAGCCAAATGACGTCACCTCCCGGCGCCGCGCACAATATATGCGTCGGAGCCGGTCGGCGGCGTCATGGAAACAATAATACAACAATAAGCATAAAAAATGTACGTGAATGTGACAGTTAAAATACACACAGTATAACAACATTAAAACCACGTCGGCACTACGTGCCGGTACTAGGACCTGCTGAAATAGGTATTAATAGAACACGGGACACAGCAATCACCTACAAGTGGAACGTTCCATCCAGAGTCCGATGGACAGAAAGTGTGATAGATCAAGACAGACATAACTAAAGATTAGGCAACGGTAAGTACATTTATAAGAAGCAGCTATAGTCGTTCCTGTCGTTCAGACCTAGTGCGCCCGTGGCGTTAAACCGGATGATCTGTCTACTTTCCTGCCTAAGTAGCTGCTTTTTTCTATCCCCACCAAGGGGATCCACTTTTATCTGTTCAATCCCTGCAAAACGTAAGACCCGTGGGTCACCGCCATGCTGTTTTTTAACATGATCGATCAGTCTGGGGCAACCGTCCCCTGTACTGATCGATTTGTAATGTTCTCTAAACCTGACATATAACTTTCGTATTGTTTTTCCAATGTAGAAAAATTTGCATGGGCAAAAGATGATATATACTACATATGTCGATTTGCATGAGATGAATGATTTAACCCTGTGTGTGACGCCTCCCAGTTGGATGGTTTTGAGCTGACTGTTGTATTCACAGAATTTGCAAGAGCCACACCTGAAGTTACCCATCGGGACACTCTTGTCCAACCAGGATTGGTTCTGTGTGGAAAAATGACTTTGCACAAGCATGCCCCTGACTGTGGGACACCGTCTAAAGGCAATACATGGGCGTTCATTAGTGATGTCCTTAAGTTGGGGATCCTGACTTAGGATACTCCAGTTCTTAGCGATAGCCTGACGTATGGCTCTTTCACAGGGACTAAACTCAAACGAAAAAGTGAGCTTTTTTCCTCTTTTTATAGGTTTTTGGCCCCCTGTATATTGCCTATTTTTTCGTCTGGAATCGACATACAACAGGTCTTTTTGGGACAACATAGTGGCCTTTTTATAGGCCTCTAGGATGATCTCATTAGGGTAACTCCTAGCTAAAAGTCGTTCACCTAGTTCCTTCGCTTGTTGGCAAAATAGAGTATCATCGCTATTAATGCGTCTAAGTCTCAAGAACTGAGCATAGGGCAAGCTCTTTCTAGTATGAAATGGGTGGTAACTATCAAAGTGAAGGAGAGAGTTGGTGGCTGTCTCTTTTCTAAAAGCAGAGGTACACAGTTCACCCTGATTCTCAAAGACCTTTACATCTAAAAATTCAAGGCTTTTTTCGCCAAAAACTGCTGTGAATTTCATATTCATGTTGTTATTAGTGTTGAGGTATTCAACAAACTCAAAAAACTCAGCACGAGTGCCCTCCCAAACAATAAACACATCGTCCACGTACCGATAAAATGCCTTGATGTTTGAGGCGTAAGGGTTGTCCAGAGAGTAGACACAGCGGTTCTCGAAAAAAGCGAGAAACAAGTTGGCAAAAGTACAGGCAACAGGAGTGCCCATAGCTGTGCCCACCCTCTGGACAAACCAACGACCATCAAACATGAAGGCATTGTGGGACAGCACAAATTGGAGGCCCTCACAAACAAAGTCGACAAATTGGGGACTCTTATTGGTGTTAACCAACAAATGGTGGATGCATTGTACGCCTAAATTTTGGGGGATGTGAGTATACAAACTCTCAACATCGATAGAAGCTAACATGTAACTGTCCTTCCAACATATGTTTCTAACCACTCTTAGAAAAGAATTGGTGTCCTTTAAATAAGATGGTATATCGCATAAAGTGGGGCGAAGGAGCCAATCCAGATATTGTGACAGGGGTTCGGTAAGGGATCCGATCCCTGCCACAATCGGACGGCCGGGAGGATTTTTTAGCGACTTGTGCACCTTGGGTAAGAAATACCATACAGGGTACCTAGGGTTCTCGGGGAGCAATTTAATAGCAGTCTGTTCGGACAATAAGTACTGTAGTCTCATTATTATAAGGAAACTAGTAAAGGAGATTCCCGACGCTCAAAGACATCCTTGAGAAGCAAAGGCAGAACTCAAATAGATGATTTATTCATAAAAAACGTCTATGCATTTGTGGGTGCTCCCGGTTGCGGACAAGCTCTCTCTCTTTTATCTTCTAAGCCCTTGTTTTTCCACCACAAAAAAGGCTTTAAACATGTTAAAATGAGCCCAGGGGCTCTGGCTCAATAAGCTGTGGAGGTCTTGACCCCTCAGGAGTCATTTGCAATAATTTTTTAAAGCCTTTTTTGGAAACTAGTCCACCCGACCAGACTGTACAATCATATTTAGGGTCTGGTCCTCGATCTGAAACACTTTAGTGGTCTGGTCGTGAGGTTTGTTTAGTACAGGCTTGATCTAGTATTGCATGAGTTTTATTTCAATCAGGCCAGATCACGTTAGATATCTAGCAGGGTGAGTTTTAGATGATACCGTCGGTTGGTGGTTGCAAATTGTCTAGGGGTCATGTCAGTTGTTGGCTCTGATATGGTTCTCACAGGTCTTGTCTGGAGACGTCAACTGACAATAGAGGTTCGATTTGAGGTCTATGATTTAATGGATTGTTAAGGACTGATGTTGAGCTGGGTGAGGACTGTATGTTTGGCAGTGCGATGGAGGTTTGAAGGTCGTTGAGTGGATTGAGACAGTCTGGAGTGGAGTTGAAGGTCAGGTCTGAGGACGGATGAGTTTGAAGTTCTGTCTGAGGTCTGGGAGTTGAAGGTCTGTTGTAATGGTTGGGTCTGGTCTGGGACTGGAGGAGTTTGAGAGTCTGGTCCTGAGGACTGGATGCAGTTTGATAGTCTGGTCTGAGGACTGGATAGTTTTATCGGTCTGTTCCTGAGACTGGATGAGTTTGAAGGTCGAGTCTGAGCCTGAGAGAGTTTGAGTGCTGGTCTGAGGGGACTGAATGAGCTTGAAGGTCTGGGCTGAGGACTGGAGGAGTTTGAAGGTCGGTCTGGGAGGACTGGTTGAGTTTTGAATGGTCTGGTGTTTAGGACTGGCATGACTTTGAAGGTCTGGTTCGATGATGATTTGAAGGTCGTCTGAGACTGGAGAGAGTTTGAAGTCTGGTCTGAGGACTGGAGAGTTTGAACGTCTGGTTCTTGAGGACTGGAGGAGTTGAAGGTCTTGTCTGAGGACTGAAGAGTTTGAGTGGTCTGGTCTGAGGACTGGAGGTTTGAAGGTTCTGGTTCTGAGGACTGGAGGAGTTTGAAGGGTGTCTGTGACTGGAGGGAGTTGCTGGTCTGAAGACTGAGAGCTTGAAGGTCGGTGTCTGAGACTGGAGGAGTTTGAAGGTCTGGTCTGAGAACTGTGGAGTTTGAAGGTCTGGTCTGAGGACTGGATGAGTTTTGCAGTCTGGTCTGAGGACTTAAATGGATAGTTTGATGGTCTGGTCTGAGACTGATGAGTTTGAAGGTCTGTTCTGCGGACTGGATGAGTTTGAAGGTCGGGTCTGAGAACTGGAGGGTTTGAATCTGGTCTGAGACTGAATGAATCTTGAAGGTCTGGTCTGAGGACTGGAGGAGTTTGAAGGTCTGGTCTGAGGGACGGATGAGTTTTGAAGGTCTGGCCTGAGACGGATGAGTTGAAGGTCTGGTCTGAGGACTGGAGAGTTTGTACATGCGGGTCTGATACTGGAGATTGAACGGGACTGTTATGGTCCTGATGGCTTTGAAGGTCTGGTCTGAGGACTGGAGGAGTTTGAAGGGTCTTCTGAGGATGATGAGTTTGAAGGTCTGGTCTGTGGGTGGGAGGACGGAGGAGTTTGAATGTCTGGTCTGAGGCTGGAGGGTTTGAAGGTGGTTGAGATTATACTGGAGAGTGAAACGTCTTGCTAACGAATGCGCTAAGGCTGTGAGGACTGGAGGAGTTTGAAGTTCTGGTCCTGGGACGGAGGGAGTTTTGAAGTCTTTCTGAGGAACTGTAGTTTGAAGGTCTAGTTTGGGGTTTTATATTGATTTTGAGATTTCACTCCAGACATAGAACTCTGCGGTCAGATCAGACAAAATATGGATTAGAGGTAGGTCATGTCTCCTACAAAGTATTCGAGAGGAAGTCATAGACCAGGCTCTATACTTAGATTCAGTCAACATATCTTATTTCAGATGTCTGACCATCTGGCTACAATTCTGTTCGGGTCTTCATTGAAATTCATCTGGAGTCTAGTAATTTGGGGGCGGAGGGTTAGGTCACTGATAAAGGGAGAACTGGGGACCATGAAGGGAGGTCACTAATAAAGAGGGGAGAACATGGGGGACATAGGGAGGGTCACTGAATGAAGAGGGGAGAACAGGGGACATGGGGGAGGTCACTAATAAGAGGAGAAACTGGGGACATGGTGGGAGTCTACTGATGAAGAGAGAACATGGGGGACATTAGGGGAGGTCACTGATGAATAGAGGGGAGAACATGTGACATGGGGAGGACATGGGGACACGGAGTCATGAATGAAAGGGAGACATGGGGGACATGAGGGTGAGTCACTGAATGAAGAGGAAGAACATGGGGACTCATGGGGGAGTGCATGAGTAAGAGGGGAAACATGGGGACATGAGGGGAGGTCACTGAATGAAGAGGAAGAACTGGGGGACATGAGGGGGTCACTGAATGAAGAGGGATACATGGGGGCATGAGGGAGTCACTGAATTGAGATGGAGAGCAGGGACATAGGGGAGGTCCTGAATGAATGGGGAGGGATGGGGGCTGAGGGTGAGTAAATGAGAGGGAGAACATGGGGGACTCATGAAGGTCATGAATGAAGAGGGAGAGCATGGGGGCAGATGTGAGTTCACTTGTGAATAGAGGGGAGAACTGGGGGACATCAGGGGAGGTCAATGAATGAGAGGGGAGAGCATGGGGGCATGAGGGGAGGTCACTGTCTAGTTGTAAAACGAATAAGATGCCGCTATATACTGTACATATATATTTGTTATTATGATTATACAATCCTACGGTTCTGTGACTGCATTGACCACATACCAGTGAGGAAGGTTGGACCTGGCGACGGTCTGGCCGTATGCTGCTCCATGTAACTTGGTTTGTTAAGTTAAGATCCCACAATGCCGTCATCTGCAGGAGGTTGGTGATCATCAATATAACGTAGAGGCGATACCGGCCAGAGACTTCAGGGCGAGGAAAGAACGCTGCGGGTGAAGGGGAGAGTTCATCAGGATAGCCACGCCCCCTTCATACAATATCTCGTTATTTCCACACCATCTCCCTTGCACCTCCATATTTATGATAGTGTATCAGTACAGACACGAGATGAGGACTCTGAGAGGATCATCTCCTGGGTTGGCTCCTCCATTGTGTCTATCTCCAGCTGGCAGTCGGTAATGACCGGCTGCTCTGTTCTCCAAGCAAGATCCTCCTCCCACTGAGCCCGCTAGCGCCTCACCCAGGGAGGGAATGTTTTTCAGGTAAGTCCCGGCTACCTGCTTCCCGGGCCAGGCCGCGGGGAGTTACCAGATAGACCACGCAGCCAAGTGGTAACACCTCGGGAAAGGACAGTAACACTGGAAGCCAGGCGGGTGGGGTTTTCAGGCACCAGGACCAGCACCCGGACTAGGCCAAAGGGGGCAGAGTAACTGGTAGCCAGTGCAGTGGAGGACTCAGGGGTGAGATGTTGCTCTCCCCACCGTGTAATCTCGGTGAACCGAAACGCTTTAGGCGTACATATAGGTCAAGTGAAAGCTGGGAGTGGTCCTTCCGGGACGTAGAGTTGCTCTCAAATGTGGGCTAGCCCTGCAGGGGAAAAGCTAGGCTCTGCTAAGGCCATGGGAGCCCCCTGAACCCTCAAACCCCCACTCATAGAGCCAAGTCCATGTACAAGAAGCTAAAAAAAACCATCAGGAACTGCAATCCACCTGTGCCAGGGCTGGTGGGGGGTCCAAAAGAGGACAAAGTGGATGTCGGCTGAAATACAAGGAATAAAGGGCGGGAAACAAGCAGCTGGGAGCAGCGGAGAAATGTCTTAGAGAAAAAAGTGGTCTTTTTATGGAAACAATTGGTAAATGATGAAGCTTAAGAGACATGGCTGGAACGAGAAATCAAAGCTGATAACGAGAAGCAGGCTGATGGGTTGCAGCTGCGAGCCAGGTGGAGAGGGAGGATGATGAGACGAGCAGCAGGAACACAGCCTGGTGGGCCCCTGCAGGAAGGACCCCGTGTTAGCACCCGCGCAGGGACACTCTTGGCACAGATCCGGCTGCTCGATGTCCCAGTGCACATGGAGAACTTTTCTTGGAGAAGACTAGGCAAAGTTAGCAAGAAGCGGTAAGATACCTGCTGTTAGTGCCCTGAGGCGCCGGGTCAGCTCACTGTACAAGTCCGCCCGAGGTTCTGCAGTGGACCCTGCACAAAGGAACAGTGAGATACAGAGCAGGTGCGCGAGGCAGGTCTCCTTCTTGAAGTAGTGGAGATGGAGCAAGAAAGCATTTCCAGCGAGTGGTGGTTGCTCCACTGGACTGTGGCCTGCTCACCAAGGGGATCCTGTGTGCTGGTGGCGGTTCTGATTCTCAATGTCACTAAAGAAGCAGAGTGCATAACAGATCTGGGGTTGCAGTCCACCTGTATGACTAGTCCCTGCCAGGACCCGAAGTACCCTATAGGGTGGCTTGGTTCGCTTGATGGTGGCTATGCCCACTGAGATGCTGAGGCTGTCCTGCATCGCTATGGCTATTGTTGGACCAGAGCATGTTAAAGGGCGCGTTCACGACAATGCACTGCGTTTTTTATACGCATTCCAACATGGATCCACGCTGAGGTCACATTGCATTTCTTAATTGATTTGCTAAACCGAGTGGTTACTTTAGGAATGTGGTTCAGAGGCTGAACCCTCTGGAATGTGTGCACAAAAACATGACGCAAACCGCATCATGTTGAACCCACCCCTGAGGATGTTTTGGTTGGGCATTATCATAGGCAAAAACTGTAGTCATCATTATTATAGGAACTAATAAAGGAGATTCCCGACGCTCAAAGACATCCTTGAGAAGCAAGGCAGAACCAATAGAGGATTTATTCATAAAACGTCTATGCTTTCGGCTCCAATTGCCTGTGAAGGCCCAGTGCTGAGTGTAAACGTGTTTCGCAGTTTTTTTTTTATCATAAATCACTATTTGGGGGGGGTATTGCTTTGCCTTGGGCCGACAGCCGGGACTCTCCTTCCCTTCTGTGGGGTCACTAGTGTCCTGCGACCCCCTTACGATCTGTCCGCATCGGAAGGGATTCGCTGATAGGAGTATCACGTCGGCTGCACCACCTTGTGTAAACCCAGCAAGGTGAGAGTCCCACCTACTGCTAATTGCTAATTGTCTTACAATACTATAAGAGCACTGCGCTCTGTGATTATTTTCTATGTGTCTTTGTTTTCTTTACTGTGGGTACGTTGCGCCAGACCATCAAAAGCTTTTCCCGCTTGGAATATTATCAGAGGAAGAAACGATGCTATGTTGTTGGTGTGGTGAGTAGCTTTGGAGTCATGGGGCAGGGGTGCTGTGAGTGGCATAGCCTGTTGAGTATTGGGGGGGGGTGCCTGTTGAGTT